>JAVQJD010101326.1:0-15111 GCA_036023655.1 Nannoperca australis
TGTCTTGACTCTATTTTCTATTCATTTCACAACGTATGGTGGTGAATAAGTGTGACTTTTCATGGAAAACACAAAATTGTTTGGGTGACCCCAAACTTTTGAACGGTAGTGTATATATGCTACAGTTTTACTGCCGATGTCACCTACTTTTTAAATAAATGTCGATGCAGACTTGCAGAGAAAAGATACAAGACAAAGACAGCACAACTGCTGTTTTATTCTGAAGCGCTGTACTACTGTATGTTCTTTCCTCCTGTTCTGTTTCTCTCCTGCCATTGTTTACACGTACAGAAAATCAAATCAGTTATGAAAAGAAATGCAACGTAGCTGTGGTTCAAGTAGGTTGACCTGGTTTTTGACTTCATGGGGAAAAAACGTCATTACATTTGAGGAAGTGATTCTGAAGTTGAGTAACTTTTACCAATGCAGCTTTAGTGAATATAACTTAACAAAACACACACAGGTCAGACAGGAAATTCACTGTCACTGTCAATTCAAAGAATTTCCTGTCTGACCTTGCTCTGAAGTAAGCCAAGAAAGGCAATACCTGTCACACAGTTAAAAGCAGCAGAGTGAATATTTTTCAAGTTAACGCTATTCAAAAACTACTTGTGGAGCAGCATGGCACAGAAAAAACAAATGGGATGGCTATCCTATTTAGAGATCCAAGCTAAACCTATACTGCTGAGGATTTTGTACGACGCAAAGCTTGTCAAATGCCAGTAAATAGATGTGCCAGTGCTTCTTCAGAGGAATACCGATATGGGATTTCGGGTTTGTTGCTGTGCCAACCTATTTTTAAATTTGGTTTGCTGCTAAGCATAATTTTTGATGCAGCCACAACATCAAACAATGTGTGCAAAACACAGCACCGTTTCCAGTTTCTTGTCTGACATGCTGCTCCACTGTTTCTGTTGAGTAGCCTGTAGTTATTTCAATATCCCAACTGGTTTATTTGTTGAAAATATATGCGTGCCATAACTAGTAGCCACCACTGACTTTGAGACGAATAAAAGGCCCCAAAAAACAAAACAGCAGTTGTAACATATTACTGAATCTCACACCGTATATGAAATCAGCATATTATATTTATATATTTATTTTTTAATTTACTTTAAAGTGCATTAAGATAAAAGGTGTGCGCGTGTGGGAAAGAGAGTAGCCACAATGGATGGCACAAGAGAGTGAATGATCAGCATAGTGGGTCAGTCCAGGCCAGTCTGATTACTCAACACCACATTTGTTTTTTGTCTTTTCTCCTGTGTGCACCAATAAAAACTGTTCGACAGTGACAGCTCTAATCCTCTATTTCTGTCCCCTGCAGCCCATCCAATGACTATCATTTCTTTATCTCGGTCTTTTTCATGTCCGTGTCACAGTAAGCCTGGGGACTGGGGACCAACAATGAAGGAAGACAGGATAGAATAGAAGGGAAAGTTATTTGGCCTAAGGCACTTTAAAGAGTGTGAAATTACTCTTTACAGAGCACATGGTTGTAATGACATAAATGGTAGATTGTGGGAGAAGCTTTAAGTTGTAGAGGGCCTGGATAATCCTATGACTATGTTAACAAAATTAACTGGATGTTGGGATGCTAAATAAAGCAAGCAAGGAAATCAAAGATCCAGTTTCTTACTGGTGAACACACAACCCACACATGACACTTTAATTGCCCATGTGGAACTTAAATGCATCCATCCATTATGTATATCCGCTTATCCTGACTGGGCTGCGGGGGGGCTGGAGTCAATCCCAGCTGACACTGGGTGAGAGGCAGAGTACACCCTGGATAGATCGCCAGTCCAGTCACAGTCACCCCTACAGGGAATTTAGAGTCATCAATTAACCTAACCTGCATTTCTCTGGGTGATAATGGATGGGTGGGAACTTAAATCTACTGGTAAAATACAGGATTTGACTTGTTTTAATTTAGCAGCCTCCACTCCCTCTGATTCCATCTGATCCCTGCTTCTGATCAGTTCCTCTCCGTCTCACCCTGAAAGGTCTAATAAACTCTTCCTCCCCTGCTGACGTAGAGAGGATAAGCGGAGGTCTATGTACAAGCAATCCACAAATGTAGAAGACGATATATCAAGTGGCTTAGTAATAGAACCTCTTTCCTATGGCTGCACACCTATTACTTATTATTCAGCCGATAACAATGAAGTCGCACATGAATGTGACCTAGGGCAGCTGGTTGCACTGAGGGGTGAGAAGAGGGAGGAAGCGAGTCACATTTAGCTGTTTAAGTACCAGCATGAATAATGATTGGCCTGCCATTCAAAGCAAGGGGTTACACCTTGTTCTTTACTGCAACGGGACGAACATCTCAGCACTATGTCAAACAGACATGCAGTATATTGTCGTGGCAAGGGCAAAGAGCTGAACAGACAGAGGGTATCTCTGGACCACTACGAGGATTCATTTAAATTGGTGCCAACTTTTTTGATGTTTAGTGGCATTTAATAATGCAGTGGTCAGCATTTAAGGGACACAAATGCCAAGATGGAAACAAGTAGCCATCTCTTAACACCCTGTGATGTTCAAGACACAGATAATAATAAGTAAAAAAAACATTGTTTATTCATGGTACGGTTTCACATTTGCCTCCAGCCAAAGTCAGCGCTATAAGCATACCTACAAGGTGTTAAAATCCAACACGCATGTTTGCATTGTCTTATCGCTACAGGGCGAGGAACCAGCATCTAATGAGATCAAGCTAGCTCTCATGTTAGAGAATGTCTTGAGCTATTCTCTCTCTGGTAATGGGCTGTTTATTTGAGCTTGGCATCTGAATTATGTTTCTGGCAAGGATACTGACAAAAGCAGTCCCAACAAAACATTTTGACAAACACAAAGTAATTAAAAAGGGTGCAAGTTAGGTTAGTTAGTTTTAAGATGAAAAATGTAGATAAAATGACAACAGAAACAGAAAGAAAAATCTTCCATGGTTTAGCTAACCTCTGGTTAAATCTAATAAGTTTGGGTTTGTTTTATTTTTAACATTTAGCTGAGCCCATTTCCTGATTTTCTGCTAACTTCACTTAATCTGGGTAACTGCATTGTGTCCCTTACACAGAATGCAGTTCTTTTTAACAGACATTGACAAGTGTGATAAGTGCATAACCACAATGCCTGTTGGATGTTATTAATATATATTAAATGAAAAGATATCAGGGTTTTATGATGCTTTCAACAACAAACTTTACACCTCAAACATTTGTGTCATCACATCACCTAGTCAAGGATTTCCAATTGCATCAATAACATGGTGTCCAGCTTTCGTTCCCTCTGTGAGGCTCAAGCGTTATGCAAGCAACACACACAATTTTCACTTTGTTATGACATTGTGCATATTAGCAGAGTGAAAAGAAGTCAAAAACACAGAAAACAGTGCCCCAGGGCTAAAACAACTTCATTAATCAAACATTTTAAGCACAACGTGTGTTAGGTGAATCATACCTCTACAATGCCACCATTTTCATCCTATACATATATACTATATGGTTTTACTTAGCATGCATGAGCTTCTATTCAGATATAGCCACTTGGGGAACAGATACATTTACAAAAAAAGAATACCAAATGATGCACTTTAGAGCAGTGAATTCCCCAACTTCAAAAAACACCCATATTGACTTCTCCTGCAGTCACGAGAAGACTAAATGTCATTGCATCCTCCACTGATGTGCCAATCTTTCCTCCAGCAGCACGAGCTCTAAGTCTTCCAAAATCTATTTCCCCTGCTGGCCTTGAGTCTGACTGGCAGCTTTGGAAAAAACTAGCTATGGCTAGCTTGGACCATATTAGGTGGAAGGAAGGAAACAGGCAGCTCTGACCATCTCTCACTCTGATTAATGCTTCAGAGACTCTTAGATTTGGCATGTGGTGGCTGAACTGATGCCAGCCTGTCTAGTCCTGACATATTGGGCAGGCAGGCAGACATGCATAGACATCAAAGGCAGCCCACTGAAGAGAAATCAACTCTTGTCTCCATTTCAAGCAGGGATAAACAACAAGCTGTGCTGCCATTCCTGATCCCACACTCTTCCCTCCCTCCGGACCCTTGTGTAAACTGTATTTGTGCTGCATTAGGAGTCCACTGTAGAAAGTTTTGTGTGTTTCTCAAATGTTTTGTAACTATGCAAACCTGCTACATTTGATTTTGTTTGAGGAGCTGCACGCCACCCACTTTTCACACACTAAAGCAGAGCATTGGGCAGACAGCAGAGATATCGGCTCACAATGCTGACAGCAGAGCCCTGGCTATCAGTTTTCCTTCCTAAAGTACAGGGAGCATGAGAGACCTTGATGTCTCATATTGTACAGACATTAGACCCTCTGTTGTTTAGTCAACAGATCAATAGGAGTGGTGTTGAACTTTTGCCTTGTAGCACTTTGATTTCAAAACATCATCATCTATGTGAGAAGATGGCATTTTATGAGATAAATTACATCTTTGTGACAAAAAACAATCAAATTGCAAAGAAATAAAAAAAAGCAGAAACTGATCATACAGGAAAAAAAGCTGAAGTGATAAAGGGCCCTTACGTTACGGCAGCACAGACATGTGAAAAAGTTACCCTTGCTCGCTAGGCCTGTCAGCTGCTTCCTTATTATCAACGTCTGCACAATTACATAAGGACATATTGGTTAAAAAAAGAAGCAGTGAATAAATATGGACATGAGTCGTCTCAGCCAGATGAGAAAGAAAGTGCTAGGATTGAGTCAAGTTGTAAGGAGGAGGCTGAGGATAGAAATGGAAAGCACTTTCAAGAGCAAGCATGTACAAACACACATGCAAAAATAAAACAAGTGGGAAGTAAAAGATATTATGGACTATTCTGCAACTCCGGCATGCATTTAAATAATGCATTTAAATGATAATGAACGGACATAATCTGTTTCTAGATCTAATGCTCTTTTCGATTTTGCCACTGGCAGCGATGTACTTACCTATAGCACTTGTGATTCATCACCAGCACTCATATTATTTGATACGACATCTTGTTGTTTTCGCCCATGATTCTATGCACTTCATGTAATGCTCTTATTTGGAAGTCGCTTTGGATAAAAGCGTCTGCTAAATGCCTAAATGTAATGTAATGTTTCGACCCCTAGGTTGGGAACTGGAGAACCGAAACTTCCAAAATCTAAAATAAATCAATAAATTAATCAATGCATAATCTAATAGGCCATTATATGCTACAAAAATTATATTAAAATTTAATAAATGTAGGCATGAATTATTTCACAAAATGTGATATAAATCAATATTTTTGTTTTCATTTGCTTCTGTATTTATTGACCTATTTCCCATTTTATTTATTCATTTATAAATACATTTTTCTCTTTGCCTTTTATTTTTTCTTTTGTCCACACATGGACATAGGACATGACACTCACCCACATACACAAAGTACATGGAACCACTGTACTAAACTATAGAACTGTATATTAAGCTGTTAAAAATAGCTACACCTTGACCAGCTACAACCACAAAAGGCTACTTACAAACTAATGTATCACTGTTATAGGAATAGTTACAGGAAATACCTTTATTTGCCTTCTTGCAACAAGTTAGATGAAAAGATTGATACCACTCTCATGTTCGTACTGAAAATATAAAGCTACAGCCAGCAGCTGGTTAGCATAGCTTAGCATAAAGACTGAGAACAGGGGGAAATGGCTAGCCCGGTTCTATCCAAAGGTGCCAAATTCCACCTACCAGCATCTCTAAAGGTGACTCAGTAACATTTCTTTTATCCATACAAAATCCGTAGCGTATAAACAATATATACGCGTATAAAACAGTCATAATACAGGGGTATATGTATCAGGCACATCACTTTACTAGTTAGCTAGGTAACAGAATATGTTTACCAGCAGTTCAGGTTCTTTAATTAACACATTATATTTGGTAAAACTGCATTTTTACTTCAGTTTTTGAAGAGATTACACGAACAAGACATAATGTGTTAATTAGTGAACTTCAGAGGTGTTAAGTGGATTTGGTGACCTTGCACAGAGCAATGCTAACTTTATTTCCACTTTTGACAGTCTTTATTTTAAACCGGAAGCCAGCTATAACCTTAAATTTACAGGACATATATAAGAGTGGTATCAATCTTTTCAACCACTGAAAAAGACGTTTACATTCCTTCGTTGGAGAGCAAACCCTCCACAACACCTTTGAGCATAATTATATGATGCTAATCAAAAATGCAACGTTACAATAAAACTGAAATTGAGTTTGAAGCATGATTATGCATCAGCAAAGAGCTCAATATAGATTATTTACAAATGGGCATGAATTTTGAATCTCAATAAGTGGAAAATGAATCATTTTAATGCCAACATTCCACAAGCAGAAAATACGAAAACCAAGAGGCTCAGTAATAATAGAGGAGATAATTACAGCCCTCTTTGTCGTCGGCGAGCAGGAGAAAGCGGCATTGTTGCGCCAAAGATTCTTAACTAGCGACAGACTTGCTTAAAGGTCAGGCCATTGTGTGAAATTAGCAAAGACAGAAAGGTCATTGAGATGGTTCCCGGCTAATAGATAAGCCCTGAGGCTTTAATGGGTTCATGTTTTCCGTTTCTATCAATGGAGGATAATGCAGCTGGCCCTTTTGTTTCCTATAGACTTCTATACACACCCACACACACATACATACAGAGGAACACTTACTCACTAATACAGAAAAATACCCACATAATGTGTGTTAAACCAGGGCGATGAGGTTCTAAGTCAGAGGTTGAGTAAGTTAATGAATGAGAGATGAGATATAAATTATTGTACAATGGTTTGCTTTTTAGCTTTTACTGCGGGTGTCTGTGTATCTATGATTGCAATTTCAAGGCATTAAGAAGGGAAAGATAAAAGGAGGTGTGTTCAGGAAGCTATGCTTGGTCCTGAACCCAGACAGGGTGCACGTCAGACTAATAAATCATGTCTTTTGTAACCTCACAAAGAAACACAAAGCAAATGCAGATTCATTTTGAAATCAAGGCTGAAAATAAGAGGGGATTGGCTGACTATTGTGGATTGTTAGGCTTTTCATGAACCTGCAAGAGAAAACACTCCCAGATTAGGCAAGATGTTTTTTTGTTGATTTGTCTCTTTAGATATTTGCAGCAGCTGCTGTCCACTGTTTATTTGGGATGACTATGCCTGTGGTTATATTTCATCTATTGTATAAAAGGTGTTTTCAAGATTGATTGAAATAGTAGGAAAAGTAACAGTATTTCTCTTTTTAGTTGCTATGCAGCATTAGCAAAAGTAAATGTACAATAAATAAACTTCATGGCTAACATCATTTTCAGAAAAACTTAATTCAGGCTATGAAATGAGAAAAGCATGGACAGGATCAAGAAAGAAAATAATCGGAGGGAAAACAGGTGGGAACACAATCCTTTCAAAAGAAAGATGAGTACAGAATTTGTTAACACCTGTTTTGCAGTAGTTTAAAATTGATATGTAGACAGAACCTAGATAGCAAACAGCTTTGCTTCACTTAGCTTGCTGATAAATTAAGGGTCATGATCTTAACCCCATATTCTCATGTAGCAATGAATGTGACACACATTCATTGCTCAGCTCACAAGGTGGTGTCTAAAAGATTTTTGCAGCCATTTACCCATGAAAGTTTTCTACCACATGTGCTTGAAGATGTTTATTGCACATGTGCTTGAAGATGTTTATTTACACATGCAAGCACTTGTGGGAAATGATGAACATGGAGCCTGCTTTTTGCCATTAGGGGTAGCAGTGTGTTTTGATGTTTTCAGACGGGAAGGTGGCCCACTGCATATGCACAGGGTTCATGTGCTCTGGCAACACCACTGTCGTGAATCAATGCCATTCCTGATCAATCTTTTTCATCAACTTTTTAAAAGTTTAACTACACCCTCAAATTCTGCTAGAACCCCTCTATCCCAGCATAAAAATGCTTTAAAAAAGTGAGGGAACAACAACTGTAGGAGAAGTGTGTGGGTCGGGAGACACAAAGGAGACTGACTGACACTGAGTAGAGTCTTTTTTTATATAAAAATCATAACGTAGACAGGTCCCAACCGGTTGAGTCTATGTCAGTATTGGCCTCGCAGGTTCAAACCATGAAACATTGATTTTTATAAATTTGGGAAGAAATGTCATTAACACCTGCATTGATGTTTCATCAAAGTACAGTCATGTCATTTAGTTTACAGTTGACAAAACATGTTTTAGTATATTAATATTTAAATAATTCCAATGCAGGTAATAGGATCCCACTATATCACCTCCTCTGCAGTATTATTCAGCTTTTCTAAGCCTGTAGTGGAGATGTGGTTCTGAAAATGGACAGGATTAGACGCTGGCTTTTAACAGCTTTTTGGAAAGAACCATATTTTTCTCAGAGGAGATATTGTTTACCTGTGGTTATGATATCAGAAGAATGGCCTCTTCACCACAATAAAAGAAAACTAAGTTACTTGTATGGCTATTTGCAGTAGAAAGTGACAGCGAGTTCCATTAGTGCTTGATATAAAGTGCATATACCTTAGCAACAAAAGAAAATCCAAATAATCTTTTATGGTAAGATGTTAATAATTATAAATGCTTCTACTAGCAAGTGATTATTGTAGAGCTGCTGGCTCTCAAATTAGAAGACTATGAGTTCAAAGGCTCAATCCGAAATGTTTTAATGACATAAATGTGGAGTACATTCAAATTTATTTGAATGTTACAATTTCTTTTGTGTTTCTCAGCTGATTATGATTGAAAATATAAGCTATTTTATTTCCCCTTCTTATACTACTCATGTAAAGAAATGTAAGGATTTGAACCAGTTTCTTTTTAATTGTCTCAGCAGAGACAGTCTGTAGTGACGACGTCAGCTAGAGATAAATCCTGGAGCTGCTCCGCAGACAGTGATTAATGCTACAACTCCAGGGAGACAATGGCAGCAGCCCCGGTGATGTCACTGGGGCATGGGACAGTTTCTGACTCACAGCTGGAAGCTCTGTATTCAGATACCACTCATTTGCATGTACCATCTCATACAAAAATGTTTATTTTGGTGTACTGCCACAAAAGGGCAAAAGAGACACATGCTGTTGAGTGACCTGCGACTTAATGGGAGCCGTTGGTATGGAGATGAGTTTATTCACTGATATATTATCAATAAAGGCAACTTAATAGTTTAAAACAAAAGGAGTATTCAGGACTCACATACAAACTTTGAACCTGTCTAATATACATCCTTTCATTGTGCCACCGGTGCCCCAGCTTCTCTGTCTTTAATAGGCAACAGTGAGCAGCTGAGCAGCTCCTCAGGGTGCCTTCACCCTCTGCTTTTCACAGAACACTCACACCAGTGTGGCTTCAGAAACTTCCTGGAAAAAAACAAAACAAAATAGTTGGTATGTAGGGAGTTATGTAATACCTGGGTTAAAATAGACACACATGGACACGCAAAATATCTTCTGATTAGTTGGGTTTTGATTGTTGAACGATCTATCAAATCCAAATGCATTTGTATATAATAACAAATAATAAAAGTAAATGATAATTTGAAAACTGTCACAGTCTGTCTCCCTGTCCCTCCTCTCCAGCCACATGCATGTTGTCCCAGTGTTTTTCTCACTAGTCCACCAGATGCCCTCTGACTTTCCTCACTTGATTTATATATGTTTGTACAAGCTTGTGTCACCCAAACCTGGACCTGTCTGTTTTCAGTCTCCCTACCTGCCTACCTGTACCAACATGAAAGATCATCATAATAAGTCATACAACTGCATCAGTCTGCCTGTGCTGTCAGCATTTGAGTCCTTTTTCTGCTGCTTGCACTTCCCACCGTGACAAAAACAATGCGACCTGTGAAAGGTGTTGCTCGAAGTGATGAACCTACAGAGAAGTATCACCTGAATCTGCAGCTCCCCACTGCTTTACAGAGCGTTATAACAACTTTCAGCTCATAGCTTAGATGTGAGCTTGTCAACTTTTCTGTTTTGTTTCACCCTCACAGGTATCGTAGTGACGTTTTTTTAGTCATCTGTTTTTGGTGAACGTCCAGAGGTGGGATAAAGTCATTGTTTTGCAAGTAGCAAGCAGCTCTCAAATCTTTGCACTCAAGTCCCAAATCAAGACTGGCAAGTCCTGAGTCAAGTGTATGTTCTCTTTACCAAACGTAATGCAATTTTAATCACAGAGTAATAATATTTTAAATTTAAACAAATCATGGAGGCTTTTTAAAATGTGTATTTATTTGTTAAAACAAATGTGACTGAATTGAATCATAAAAACGTAGTGGTGACATTGCACTTTCATAGCATACACCACTATTAACCAGCACCACAACAGAATGAATCGTGTATGTTTCTGTCTTGCTGTATTTTCATCAGAGTATTTTCAAGTCAAAAGGCTCAAGTCCAAGTGAAGTCATGAGTCACTGGTGTCCAGTGCAAGTCTTCTTTGTCTAAAGTCATCCAATTTATGTCCACTCCTCTGCTAAAGTCTCACTGTACACTACGAGCTCAGCAGCAAACGGCAGACAGACACAGTTACATCTCAGTTGATTCACTATCCAAGTACATGCTTGGCATTACCAATAGGAATAGGTAAAAGTCACCTTTCAGAAGTGAACATTGTGACTCTGTATGACTGTGATAAAGGCATGCTGGAAAGTGAAGCAATGTGCTCAGTACAGGTTCCTTGAATAAATAATGGTAAACACATGTAAACACACAACTAGCTACACTTCATCAGTCACCCCCGCCCTGCTCTCCCTTCATGTACACGTCAGTGCTCTGGAAGCTGCTCTTCAGCTGTTTTAGCTTTCTTAATTAAACCGACCATCGCTCCTCCAATTTCGCTCCATTAAGGTGCTGTAAATCTAGCAAGCAGCTCCGACAAACAGCAATTTACCCACACAATGATGCAACCAGCTTATATTGGCCTTGCAGCCTAATCGGCCCCCATGAATAAATCAGATGTTAGAGGGAAGCAGGAGGGGTTGGTAGAGATGTGTAAGCATGTATGTGGTGGTGAATGCGTTTGACATTTACTTTTACTGTTTGCTTTTGTGTTGCTTATTGATCGAGAGCATACATTCAAGGTAACGTAGACCAGGGAGTGCGTTCAGGGAGTGAGCGCAAGCCGAACAGATGGAGGGAGAGTGTGAACAGAGAGTGTCAGACATGGAAGAACTTATTGTTTTGCTCAGTGTTTCCCTGCAGTTTTTTTTGTTTAGTATCTGTCAGTTTGGGCCAGCAGCAAACTCTGCCATGTGTATTGTACAAGATGGCCTATTTACAGAAGGCCGGCCAGAATGAATGGGAATCTGTTTCTGGAGGGTAAACAGGCAGTAATGAGTAAACATGCTGTGCTCAAGATGCACAATGCAATTTTGCTGTGCAGAAACCTCATATGTTTCGGTGTCACTTCCTGTTGACTTTTTCATCCTTTAGTTTGTTGTTTATCGTCATGTTGGTATTTGGGCAACCACTTTGATATTTTCAGTTCTCCCTTTACATGAACAGGCCTGCACTGGGTTACAACGTAGCCTAGTTTGAACATGATTTTTATCTTAGGTCGGAGTTTACGTGTAACTAACATTTTATGGGTTGCACTAATAGGGTACCATTATATTACCCTGTGTTGTACTGCAGTTCCACCACTCAGTGTCACTTTTGTTCATTTGCACTAGCTGTGCTCCTTTTTGTAGTTGTTTGGTGATTAACATTAGCTATTTTTCGACGTTAGCCTATTGCGTAGCAAAGTGTTCAAAGACAATTTGGTGCGAGATACATAACAAGGTTTTGTGGCCATAGGAAACCAAAACGTCATTTTCTGCAACAGTACTTTGGTTAGTATTTTACGCCAGAGTACCTAAGATGATCCTTAAGTCTGTTGCAACGAAACGTCAACACAGTTTTGGTATCAAACTATGTACTTTCAACGTATCATTTAATATGGACATTGCAACCTAACTTAAGAGAGATCTTACATATAGCTGGTGCAATGGGCTGCTAATCCTGAAAATAAGACATTGCAAAACAGTGATAAATATGAAAGTTTTTGCCAGAACTGAAAATATGACTAATATTATACTATATTATAAAGGAGGAATACAATTTCTTTCCTGTCTGCTGAACAGAGAGGATGCTGTGTGGTGCTTTGTAAATCCGCTTCACATTAATAGTTAGATCCCCCCCCCCCCCCCGTAACATTTTCACTGTAGGGCCTCATCAAGTTTCATGAAGTAAAATCATTCATCATAGTGTTTATTTATTTTTTTTTTTTGCTGTTCTCGGGCAAAAACCCAAAAAGCATGGCCGATGTCATTGCAGTCATCTATCACATTTCCCGTCATGCATTGTGAATGCTGCCATCTGTCATATTTCCCATGGTTCACTCTGAGAGTCCAAATATTCAGAGATGTCACGGTTTATGTGTGCCCTGGCTGTCAAGTATAAGACGTGTATATGTGCACTGTTTTAACTTAAGGTCTGTGTGTGTGTGTGTGTGAATAAATCTGTGCGTATATCTGCCTTTAAGATAAGACGGAGACATAAGAGGAAAGATAACACCTGGAGGCTAAATGTATAAAGCACCTTTCAGAACTGCATTTAAGATAAGGGAATGGATGAGACAGCTTTATAATGCACCTACACAGCTGAGTGTATTCTGTATATCACTGCATTATTTGTGGCAAAGAAAAACTGCCAGGAACCTTGTGAGGCCCGATGATAAAGGAGATAGCTTGATATCTTCCCCCAGTACATTTGGTTGTTGCCTAGCAGTAGTGTAAGGCCCAAAAACACATCTAACATGTTATCTTTTATTAAAACAATACTGAGCCTGGCAATGTTTAGGCCAGTGTATTGTTCTTGGCAAAAGCCAGAGCAGAAAAAGAACTGCACAACAGTGAGATAGTGCATAATAAATAAGTGGATACTGGACTACGATTTATTCTGGCACGATGGTCACCTCACAAAATATGTAATGAGAAAACTGGCAACAAACCTAGTTCTTCGAATAAGCCAGCTAACATTACTCAAAGGATGAAGGTGAACCTTTTTAATAATCTAAAGCTGGATCTATCTGCTGCCATTTAAGTCTCTTAAGATATTATTAAGAGATATTGTAGCATCATTAAAATCAAATAACCATCCAGCCATGGAGTGGCTGAAGGAATCACTTATAATATTACTTGACATATTGTATGATAAAGCAAAAGCATACAGAGCAGAAAGAACTATCTAATCAGTGACATCCAGCATCCCTGTCTCCTGCCTAAACATTTCAAATGTTTAACCATTTAACATGTAAGGATTTTCCATACAATATCGGTTTCATGACATTTGGTAATGGCGTGTCCCAAACCTATAATATGTGGGATGCAGGACACAAACCCCAGTCCAAACCTGTAACAGAATATCCTGACAGCAATTACATCATAGCGTAGTCATTTGATTACTTTCACAAAGAATTATCACGCTGATCTATTTTTTATTTGTCGCAAAAACAAAGGCAACTTCTTAGTATTGACTAGATTATTGCTGTAAAATCTTTTCAGCTTGTAGAAGGCTGAAGCACTTGTATTGCAGAGTGCAGCAAACACACTTGAGCTGAGATATTAACCAAAGCCACAAAGCTTTTATTCCACCATGATCAATATGTCTAATGTTACATAGCTACAACCTTGATGCTTTCCCTACATTTTCCTCCACAACTGTATACTCGCATGAAACTAAGATAGCCCAAAGTTAATCATTACATTCAATTGGTGTCCTGAGAGTGAGTCTCTTGGGGAAAATGTCTTATTTTTCTTATACTGTATTTTCCTTTTTTGGATATTTTTTATAGAATTTTGTCTTGCTTACAGGCAAGTAGTAATATAGTAAACTCTATCTTTATTTTCAGTTGGATTTGATTTGTTGAGCTAATGAAAGGCTTAGGATTTGTTAAACAAAGTTAGCTCATATAATTGCCTTCTGTCATGTACTATAGAAATTTACAATAGGAAAGGGGTTTAGCAATTTATTTTTAATTTTGCAAATAAAAACTACTACAACAAAAATATCTATGAACATACCTTGAATATTACAGATTATAACACAAAATTTGTCATTTTTCATTTAAGAATAAATGCGTTATTCCCACCTACACATGCCAAAGACAAACAGTATCTTTTTACACTTGCAATGAAGTTGTCCAGCCTGACACCTCATAACTCCAAACAAGTAAGCTCAGAGTGAGAAACGTGTTGCCTAAAGGAAAAAAAAGATCCAAATACCTGAGAGTTAACTGTCACAGAGGACGTTTGGGAAGGATAGGCTACAGTGGCAGCTGCAGCTGTAGAAATGTAGGATGGATGGATAACAGGGGACCTATCAACCCTACAGTTTTGAGCACCAGCTTGAGTACATGTGACGGGCTGAACAAACACTCTCTGGATCTCTTTGGTGTGTTTATTTCACCCTGACATCCAATTCTGCTACACCCTCCTGCTGGAGCTTGTACTGCAAATGGACATGTGAAGCAAATACAGTGGCTGTTATTATTAACACATCTCCCTGTTGAATCCTGTTTTATTTGAAAATTATTTCTCTTCTGAGGAAAAAATGAAATAAATGCAGCCTCCCCATCATGGAAACGGTAAATGGCTCTGTGTACGAATAAATGAATGTTGTTGGACATAAATACATATGCATATGAGACAGACCGGATTGGATTAGAACTAATAAAGAATATACCAAACATTTAAAGTCCTATCTCCCAAGACTGTAACACACTATTAATAAGATTTGACAGCGGTGACACGCTTGGCTGAACACTTAACACCATGACAAATGAACAGAGATCCTGACACAAACTGTTATGGAGAATTGAATGTAACACTGTGGGCCAAGACAGTTGCCTGGTGCTGCCATGAACACCAATAATGTATCTATTCTTTTCTGACATTCTTGGAGTAACTTAACACTAAATGTATTTTCTTGAGTTAACCAATTCAATTCAATTCAATTCAATTTTATTTATATAGCGCCATATCATAACAAAGTTATCTCAGGGCACTCAATCACATGGAGCCGGTCGAGACCAACTTCCACGCACACAAAGAC
>JAVQJD010101329.1:0-93821 GCA_036023655.1 Nannoperca australis
CCACAGGCTGGAGGAAGACCACAGGCTGCTGAACCACAGGCTGCACCACCTCCACTGTGGGACTAAACCCCCAGGTCTTCAGAGCAGGAGGATTATCTCCAGGCTGCAAAGGCAACAAAAGTCAAAATTTTGTGAGATTTAAAAGGTGGGTCCCCGTTATACACATGAGACACAGAAAAAGTATTCAAAACGTCTTGACATAATAAATAAAAACAAAAACCATGAACATACTGTACCAATTCATAATTTAGTCTATGGAATGGTTAATATCATAAAATGATACATATCATCTTTATCATACTTAAAGATGGAAAACACGTCAGCTCCTCAAAAATGAAGTCAAAACACTCCAATCGCCCCCTGGTGGCTGGCTCATAAGTCATACACATTGTCCCCTCCGTGTTAGAAGTTAGGCCAAACTGAAAAGTACATATAATGTAATATCTTCCCAAAGATAGTGTATATCAATATAGGCAGTTCTTATCACACTGGTGTATTTTCAGGTATTACTTATTTTGATACGTTTGGCTTAAATTAATTATTTGTTGCTATAAAAAGGGGGTGTGACATCATAATTGACAATGTGTGGTGGGCTCGCAATTGGTTCAGGCAGGTGTATGGGCGGGACCTTGAGGCCACTGCTCCACCGCAGATCACTACTGCGCAGACAATGGATCTGAATGACAAAGCCAGCGCTAGATGGAAGCGCTGTATCTGGAATTCTTTGGCTTTATTTTTTGTTCAATGGGAGGACGGGGAGACACGTCGTCCATCTTTATATACAGTCTATGGGATATAATGACCACCCATTATAAATTTCCACAAAGCAGATTTCTCCAGCCAAAACAGCTTACTTACTAATCAGCCAATGAACCCAGAACATATTAACTTTATAATGATATGGACCACACATTTGGTATTATACTTGACAAATAACTACAACTAACTGTAAAAATGTGTTTTAGCGTCTCTGCTCACACTGTTAAAAAAAATAAAAATAAAACTATGCTAGCAACAAATCTAATCAAACTGAAGCCTACAAGTTACAATTACAATTTAATAGCAAGAGCACTGGAAGTGACATTGTATTGGACATACTGTGATGGAAATAAGCCATTATGTTTAATTAACGAAAACAAAAAGGTTTAACATGGACTAGAGTGATAGCATTACATTTAAAACCGATCTGCTCAACAAACAAAGACTTTGTCATAAAACCTTAAATAACCCACTACAGAATGTGAAAGTAAAACTTAAATGTGCGACAAGAGCCTTGGTTTTCATTGTCTGATCTTTTGTTCTATTTAATGAAATCTGAATTAAATGTTGAACTATATGGTCTTTACTTTTGGGTCCCTGCTGTTGATCAGTAAGTAGTCTCGACCCCATTTGAATGGTCAGACTTTTTATTGCGACAGTTGCAACTGGACTGTGAGGACACATTCGAGTTAAACACAGGCCGGACCACATCTTTGCTCAACTTTGGTTGAGAGCTGAACCTGAGTGGAAGCAGAGAACGAGATACACGCAGAAAATGTTATATGGTTAAAGTTAAAGGCATACGGTTGTGCAGTGTACCTGCTTGAGGAGGACGTTGTTCACAATGATCATAGGAGAGAGGTTGGAGTAGGAGCCTCCCAACACAGACAGCTGAGAGGCCTTGGACCCGGAGCCAGAAGTCTTCTGCCCCTGCTGTACAACAGGGCGGGATGAATCCTCAGAGTCCATGGGGTCCATTGTGCTCATGTGCTCCGAGCTTGCATCTATAGACGAGGAAGAAGAGCAACTGGGGTTAAATTAAGTGATACCTTATCATCTAAGCACATAACATTGTGGAAGAGCGCGGCCAAACCTGAGAATCCGGAGTCTCTCTCTGAATCCGCCCGGGAGTCTCCACACTTCATGATGCGTGGTCTGTTTGCTGCTCTTGTGTAGCTCTCTGCGTTCCTCTTGGTGCTCATCTCCAAGACCTTGTCCTTGACAAGCTCTCACAGCAACTACATCAACATAGCAAAGGCTGGGAATCAAAAACACTAAGTAGACCCTCTTTTCATGTTGATGACAGACTAATAGATATATATAAAACAAACACACACAAAAGGTGATAGCTGACATGTTTAGTTAGAGCTTGACAGTATATCGGTATCATAATATGATAATGTATGCTAGTTCTTTTAATTTTGTGATATAAAACAAAAGTCTCTTCCTGGCGGTTTTTCTGACCTTACTGGACAGTTCCAGGTGAGGGTAATGAACGGTCTATAATACTACCTGTTTGGCCATGTTTTGTACATTTAAGGTAATTGAACAAAAATGTAAAAAGGCATAGCTATCATTCACAAACAATATTTAAAGTATCGTTTCCGATGCTTAAGTATCACGTTAGCTAAAAATGTAAAGATAACATTACTAAATGTTAGTATGAGGTTAATGAATAGTCTTAAGTACGTTACCTTTGCGTGACATGAAAATGTAGTTACTTGTAGCATAACAGTTTATATATGACGGCCTACCTAGCTAAATCCAACTGAACACTTCAAGAACGTAAACAATTAAAGTTAGCAGATTGGTTAGCTGTATTACGCGCTAACGTTAAGTCAACAACGCGTTCACTGACACTAAATGCACACAAATACACCACGGGACGTTGGAGAAACACAACAAGAATATGCGTACATTGTCCTTGGCGCTGTTCCAACGACGTTGCCTTTCAAAACTTAGGAATACGAGCTTACAACCCGGCCGGAGTGTCTGTCTGTACTGTCTCGGCGCCTTGTTTTCCTCGGTGTGGCAGACCAGTTGGCTGCTGCTGACCAGCTACGTCGGCTAGAACTCCGTGTTCCACATTACAACACACGAGACAGGCCGCCCCGCCCTTGTACAAGTCACGTGCGCTGCGCGGTGGCAACAGACGTTAACCGCTGCAGTTCAGTTGTCTTCTAGGATAGTCAAAACGGGAAGTAGGCTCGTGTGGCTCGTGTACTTGCTCTCATCTACCGACAATTGTTCTCGGGTGGCGAAAAATACAAAAGGAAGGTTGTTTGTTACAGCCATTCTGCCATTTTTGGTAGTTAGGGGCGTAGCCTTTCCTGGAGTATCTTAGGCGTCACATTCTTTAGGTAGGCTAGGCCCGCCCACCGATAAATTTTCTGGCCTCTGATTGGCCAGTGCATCCAGCAGCTGAAAAACGTGACCGCTGCCAAATGTGTGGCAAGTTGAGGACAACGTGTTCGTCGTGCAGTTTAGGAAGTGTACAGTACAGTGCAGGCATCTCAAATGTACTGTCGGGGAGAAACCAGTGACGTGAGGTCTCGAGCGTAGTGTTTTGGTGTATTACATAATAGCCTGGTTGGCCTACAGCTAACCTAATCATAGAAAGTCTTCTCTGCTGCATGTTTGAAGAAGTAAACAAAACACTGCCCCTCAAAACAAAACATCCTCACTGCAGACATGCTTCTCTCAACTACATTACTTTTACTCTTACAGCACGTTTGCATGCCTCTGCAGTAACAAAATGGAGGATGTCGCATGGTTTCTGATGGAAGTGTGCATAGATGCGTAGGGAGAGAAGACAACTGTTTCTAAACAGTAGCCTATAAGCAGCATGAAAATATTACAGTACACAACCTGAAAAGGGTTCTGACTGTGATTGAGTCATACAGTTTAATGATTGCTTTACTTCAAAAACTTGTGTGGTGAGCCTGATCATCCTGTTATGTCAAATATAAGGAAGCTTTGCTGTTCAATCTAACCACACCTCTATCATCTCACATGTTTCTGAGAAGTATGTGACTGCAATACAAATCAATGGAAACCAGTAACAACATGAGCTTTGTTAACAACGTTATTACAGAGCCTTGCCAGAGACAGAGCTCACAGTTTGCATCCTAATGGTCTACCAATGCAAATGTAAATAACATGGAGGTTCCCTGTATTTGGAGTGCATTTTATTTAATGAACTTATCCTGTTCCATAATTAGGCAACAGAAATAACACTTAACAGAAAGTCACAGACATTATGTCTTTTTTTCAGTGTCTGTACCTGTACACCAGCAAGGAATTGATGTCATAACAATTATAACAGGAGTCAGTCTGCAAAAGTCACAATGAACAAAGAAGTCATGGAGAAGGTTTCCAGCCTCTCTTGAATGTTGCAATCGATCTGACAGTTAATCAGTAAACACTTGGAGGCCTTAATCCTTTCCCCTGGCAATTCTCTTTGAATCTTGTATGCTATGTCTCTTTTTAATACCTTACACAAAAGCAACTAGATATTTAACATCAAAACTGACATTGATTTGGGTCTGTTAAAAACAGCAGATAGAGCCAGGGGAGTTTGCAGATGTGTTTTTTTGTTTTGATAAGTAATCAAAAAAGAATAGAATGTGAAGGAAAAGATGGAAAGTCTGATGGATGCACGGATCAGGAAAAGCATTTGGGCAGAGGATGAATAGTCAGGTATAATCAATGTGCAGTTGTATGCCACTCCAAAGTCACCCATCCAAATTAAACTTTGGTGTGAATCAGTGAAGATTGATCTTGTTCTGAGGGAACTGGCACCTGAAAAGACAGAAATCAGCCATTAAAGAAAGTCAAATTGGTAATGCAGTCTATGAATACATCTGTGTGAATAGTATCTACGCTCACAGAGTGTGTTAAATTGCAAATGGACTTTTGCAATTTGGAAATAATTCAAAACTGTATGGTCTCTTGACCACTAAAGATAGCGTGGAGGGGTTAGGAGGTAATGGTTTACAAAGCAACAGGAGCCAAGACAAGTCATAGTACATCATTAGCATTGCGCTTGACCAGACAACATCACGGCCACACAGGTTCCTTACACAGCCGATAACATACTCGATGTGGGAAAACCTACAGACCGCCACCGAACACAGCCTTACCCCACAATGACCTCAAGTCCAATGTCCGGAGTGGCTGATTCAGAGGATAGATTTCTTTCCGACTCTGTTTAGGCTGCTGGATAAGATGTCTCCTCACTCTCCTTCTTATCAGAGATGGTGTAAGCCTATAGTCAGTTCGTCAAACAGCTGACCTTAATTTCACCACAGAGAGCACAGATCCCACCAGCTTCCAATCACCCATTGTTCCTTGTTCCCCAAAAAGGGAAACTTGATGTGCTTCAATGACTGAGCCAGGAGTGATGCTTTCAGTACTGGTACTCAGGATATTTTTTTAATGCTTAATGGATAGGTTCATATTTTTTCAAATGTGACTTACAGTACTCACATGCACGTACGTACACTGAAAAACTTAATTGTCACTGCAATTGTTACTGGCTGTGAAGAGGTGTCTCCATACTGTGATTCCAGTGTAAGTAATGGAGAACAAAATCCACAGTCCTCATTCTGTGCAAAAATGCATTCTCAGGTTCGGCTGAGGCTAATATGAGTCCTCAGCAGTTTGAGTTAGACAAATAAAATGAATATCCTCCAAAATTAGTCTCTTTAGTACAAACATCTCTCTTTGTGTTACCACATATCGTGTTTCAGTGCCCAGAGAGATTACCTGTGACACACGCTGCCCTTATGACCTTTATGTAAAAAGAGTAAAGCCCACAGAAAAACAAAATGCCAAACTCACTGACATAAAACTCTTGGATCTGACTGTACAACCATGGGATTTGATACTGCTTGGACTTAAAGAGGTAACTGGATTCTACCTCTTGGATTTATGCCTTTATGAGGTTGCATTTGTGGTCTGTCTATGTCCACTGAACATGTGACAAAACATTAAGTCTATTCAACTTTGAACTGTATTTCAGTTGTGGCAAAACAATTTTGACAGATTGTCTGTGTCGATCGCTCACCTGATAAAACATTTGTCTGTGTCAATTCAAACTGCACTTCTGTTGTCTTGTTGCACTCTCCGTCGTTTGACTGTTTTGTTTTGCCTATCGTCCTCATGTGTCGCTCTCCCTGTCGTGTGACTGTGTTGGATCTGGTTATTTCCAGGCTAAACCTTCACACTGGCAGTCCTCAGGTGGAACTATCAGCAGCGTTGGATTACTGTGCTACAAATGCTCTGTGGTCTTTATACAGAAGCACAAGCTCGTGTGCTGGAGAAGAGCAACACGCAGACAATATTTTGTGATCAATGTTTAATCTCATCTGTCCTTGGTAGTTTGACAGCGTAGAGGAAACTGTGATGATCAGTGTGTGTGTGTGTGTGTGTGTGTGTGCCACAGGGGGGCAATCCATCTCTTACTTGCCACAGCCATTTGCTGTCTTCTTGTGTTTTCTCCTCCGAGGTCTGTTTTTGATAGACTCAGCGCTGCTGTGGAGCGAGCGCAAAGTGCAATGAAGACACTGATGTGCTCAAGTCTTTTAGATAAAATGTTCATCTACTGACCTTTTATTATTTGCAAGAAGTTTCTGACTGACTCTAAAACGGGGACACAAACAAACAGCACTTGTTGAGTTGAGCTATAAAAGTTTGTTTCTGGTGTGTCTTAGAAAGACTTCAGTAATTTACCTGCATTCACAGCTCTGATGCTCCACAAATGTGAGTTCCACAGGCTTCATATTTACCATGGGAAGAATCCTCTTCACCTTAGACAATGGGGAAAGTAAAACTGAATATAAGACCATATATTTAATCTAAACAGATTTAAACGCCTTCCTTTAGGTATTTCTGGTCTTGCTGCACCTCTAGAGTGATGTTGCGTTCAAGGGTAGGCTGGCACTTTAGCCTCTCATCCAAACAGCAACCAGAGCATCGCCAAAGTACGACACAAGCCGGCATGTGGATGTACTCCACTTCTTCAGGATACTCCTGCTCCACATCCACCAACTGCTCCATGGGCCGACACATGCTCTTCGCCAACACCTCCTGTATTGCCATTACTACAAGACGAGTTGAAGCATTAGTCTTTCAGTGATGTGCAACTGATGTAGGAATGCATATTCAGTGGGGTATGATCAAGATCACAGCACTTACCACTTGAGTTGCCATTTTCTGGAGGGTGTGAAATCTGAAAAATACATTGAAAGGTAAGTAAAAGTGAGAGATCAACCCTTCAATTTCATTTGATAATGAAATTGTTGCAGAGCCCCCTCTTGTGGCAGAGGGAAAAAAAGTGCACACCCAATCCTCCAGTAAAAACAATGATGCAGCATTGTTCCAGGAGTGTACCACTGTGCTGCTGTTTGCAAATCAGCAAAAGAAAAAGCAGTAAAATGAGCCAACCAACAACAAAAATGCACTTGGTTTCTCAATTTGTTGTAATTCTAGAAGATTTATTATCCCAAGAAGCAAAAACCTTCAAATTATGCTAAGAAAAACAGCAGAAGAAGAATAGCTGTTGCCTTCACTCATGGGAGTTTTAACCCACAATGCAGTTAAAACAAAGGCAGTATTGAAAGGTATCATGACACAGCATGAATCTTGTTAAGTTCTCACAACCCATCCTCCAAACTCACAATGGCAATGTTCCCAATTTCTGAAGGCCAAATTGAGCAGAAACACAAGTGCAAAGTTGATCTTGGCCCTCTTCTTCTTTTGAATATCAACAATCTCTTACGGACTCCTCTCCTGCTTTCCTCTCTCTGTCAACATTGATGGGAACATTGCCTTCTAAATGGCACACGCAGGGAATGCTTCATAGGACCGCAGTAAGTTATATTGTGGGATTTTTATGTTTTCTGTAAGCGCGTGTGTACTTGTGCCAGATACAACGCACACCCAAAGAGTCTGTACTGCTTCATCCAGCAAAAGAACCAGATGCATTACAACAGCTGGAAATAGAGACAAATACAGTGTGATGGGCATGATGAGCTCCATAACTGTTGGTTTACTAAAGAAAATACAGAAAAGTGTTGGTTATGGAAATCTGCGTGCTTGTTTTTGTGTCCCTTTTCTCACAACACCCCGCCACCCCTAATTTTGTAATTTACACAAAGCTTCCAAGCAATTTAACAATGGTTATTATCATACGCCCTGATAAAAATCCGAAAACAACAGGAGACAGAAGTTCTTCTTGGCGTTCTTTTTCCCTTTGATTTTATGTCTTTTTCTCTCCCACGTTTCCCCACCCTTCCTTTTATCTCTCTCAATTTGAAATGTCAGATGGACAGTATGTTTTGGCTCAGCGCTTGGGTTTTTAGTTTTTGGTACATACATTTAATTCCGACCAGTTGCATTTCAACTGTCACAATGGAACACTAGTCTGTGTGGTACAGGTAATAATATTTCCATTCATGATCTGTTGCTGTGTCAAACACCTGTAAAACACCACAGAACAACGCATGGATTGATGAAATGTAACAAAAAAAATTTTCACAATATTTTGCTACTTGCACTGAAACCATTTTAGGACGTTCCTCAGTCCACATGAGAGCCACCTCTATTGATGTTAGCTTGCCACTTCATTCATGTTTAATCTCCCCACATGAACTCCAATGTATGCCGTCAGCTCCTTGCTGCTGGGTGATACTGGATGTGTCTGTCTTGTCTCCATGTGAGCAAAATAGAAAGAGATGAGGAGGATATTAAACCCTCATCAAACCCATAGGAGCAGGACCTGGAGCTGCAGCGTCTTCCAAACACAGCTGCGGACACTGATGCACCTCTGGCTAAAATGTTCACAGTTCTGCTCTCAGATATGTAGCTCTGCTCATTGCCTCTCTGACTGAACCTGGATCAGTAAAATACAGCAGCTGCATTTTAAACTGGCTGGCTATCTGTACACATGACTGTAAACATGGTGATTCTTCTTCTTGGGGCACAGTCAGTTATAATACAGATATGGTGTAAAAAGGCTGAGAGAGAGAGAACAAGTCTGATGGGAGTCCTGTTTTCTTCACTGTTTCAAGTGAAGTGCTAATTGGAGTCTCCTAAAAAAAAAGGAAAACCTTAATGCTGTCTTTAACATCACAGAGCATGCAGACTATCGCAGGATAAATTGAATTTTAAACAAAAAGGAGCTCACAGTAATAAATTGCACAACTGTTCACAAAACACATGTAAAGTAGAACATAGCAACTCCTCATCTTATCAAGGAAAAACCGATGGCTTGCTATGGGCAACATTACAAAAAGGTGTGTTTAGAAATATGTTGAATTACCTGCGCAGGTACCAGCTGCGGCAGAAGAACCAATAAGAGATGTGAGATTCCGATGAAACCGTCCATAGCGTTCAGTTCCCTCCCCTGGTCTGCAGTCAGCAGGAACCGAACAAGTCCAAAAAGTGAATCGACCGGGGTTTGGATTAGCGCGCCGTCCCGCCGAGCGCGAGCTGGGATGGAGAGCGCGAGCCAAACCCCAGTGAATATATACACGGGAATACCCCCCCTCCCCCCTCACACACACACACACACACACACACGCGCACACAAGCGCTTTCATTTCGTTTCAGGAACTTGGTTGATTTGTGCAATTAATCACAGTGAATGTCGCGTTGGTTTCCATTAATGTCTGTCTGCTAAACTTCTTGAGCTGTGCAATCTGTTACAGAGATCTAAGTTTGCATTGGGTTTTTTATTTTTGTCAAAGCTTCATTTTCTTAACGAAGTAACACAGTGCAGACTTCTTAAATCAGTCTGCACTTCAACTGCATCACCACATAACAACAATGTAAGAAGTGCAGCCTTAGTTGATATCCCCTGTGACGTGGTTGCACGCCTTCAGCAAGTATCTAAACTAAGTGATTTGCATACTGTTGTTTGGTGAAAACCATGTGTCTCCAATTTTGGTAATTTTGAATTTTTCAGATTAAATAATTAGGCCTAAATTGACCTAATTGGATCATCTGAAATTAAAGCTGAAAACATGGCTTTAATTAGTTTTGTAGACTTTTTCTCAGGAAAGTAACATGTATACAGAAAGTTACAAAGTATACAAGGGTTGTCTGTTTAGTCTTGGCATAAACTGAGCAGAGCTGAGGTTATCAACACCGATGCTCAAGAATGAGCAGAATGTCTCAGAGGTTCCCTCCTTCATTCCTGATATTGGCATGTTTATGCACAATCACGTGTTTACTGCAGATACCGTATCTGTTATTATCATCAGTATATGTCTGGTATAAGTGCTTTGAGTTGTATTGTGATCCTTGCTTGCCCATTCTGCAGGGCGCGAATGACAAGCACCAAGGTGCCCCTATGTTTATTTGGAGGGCTCAGATGTGTTTTCACAGCCAGTGAGATTTATGGGGTAATTGTGCTGGTGTGTGTTGGAAAACATCCTGTGTGGAGGAGATATGATGGATGGTGCCTCTCCTCCATCACATTTGCCTCTCACTACTTGCAAGCTGTGATGGGGCACCAGCTTAGTGCTCCTGTAGGAAAAGTCATGTTTATGTCACTTCGTATGTGATATTAATCAATGTATGAACTGAGTATTCTGTAATATTCCTGGTGTCATACAAAAACAACATTATTTACCCACTATGAACACACTAAAGTGAATGTTCTGACAGATTTGGGCATGTGAACTGTATTTGAACGTCCTGGTCTCCCAATGAAGTTTGCTAATGCCAGCACTCCTTACAGGCAGAGCCCACCCCACTTTACTGGGATTTCCCCATCCCGCTCAGACTTCCAGTCTGATAGCCAGAGGTCAGACGGACAGCTGCCGCATCCTGTCTCTGGGAACCAAACTGATGCTCCAGTCTCAGTCCCCATCAAGGGAGGAAGGGGTTTTCCTCAGCTGGAGCAGAGGCGGCAGGTTGGACTGTGTAGCTCTAGCTTGTAAGATGTGGGCAAGCCTTTGGCTGGCTTTAGTTGTATGGTTAGGAAAGGATCATCTGAATAAGGCTGTGGCCTGCATCCTCAGGTCGAAGGTCATACGAGTAACACAGCTCTTATTTTTCTCTCCAAAATCCCTCTATAACTGAAGAAGGCTCAATAAATGCATCTTTGTTTTAAACCTGTACATCACATGGGAACAGATGAAATGCAACAAGGATATGGATGTTTTCAGGAGGTCGTTTGACCTTTGACCTGAAGGGCTGCTGGGACTTTATTGCACAAACAGATACACACCTTCGCTTCTACTCAGCTCAGTGTTTAGGTTTATGTTATGCTTGTGATCAGAATTCAAACTCTGAATCTGATTCTCCACTCCTTGAGCTGCAGGTGCATTGTGGGTAATGTAACATGGTTCCCAAGGCCACAGAAGCCAGATGGACCAACGCAGAGCAATGAATCTGACCCAACAGGCCAAACAGATGCAACTCCATTCTGGGACACATTAACAGTGTGTCTGGGATTTCTCGAGTAAGTTTAGCTGAGTAAGTATCCCACACCATGTTCAGTTTGGTTCTACCAATAGTATGTTCAGGCTTTCACTTCTTAACAGGGAAGAGCTAGTGGGTAAAGCTCAGCCAGTTGAGAGTAGATGATGTAGTAGTAGTGAGAAATGTTTTTCAGACAAGGTAATGAGGCTCCTGATCAAATGCAGTTACACCAAGTAAGCATTGATCCAGAAGAACTCCGGAAAAGCTTATAAAGATAAATGAACACTGCGTTCTATTGGTTTGGAAGTGAGATATATCCAGATATTTTACTAAATATCTGAGTTACTGATTTGTCTTTCAGGGTGAAAAGGAAAAATACAAAAGCAAAAGCACATCTGTTTGAATTCTGAATATTTATTTATAGTAATGGTTGAATCTAAAGGTTACAGAGCAAGATGGCAAGTCTGTTAACAACAAGTATCGTCTACACACACGTTTCAGTTATTTTCCTTGATTATGCTTCTTCTCAGGACTGTGTGGGGAGTCAGACCATCTCATCTCTGAGACGTCAGTGTGCTACACTTGTCAGGGTGGGACAACTTACTGTAGATTGTTTGGTGGAGTACATGAGACGTAACTTCACCCCACTTTAACATGAAAAGATGTTTATTAGCTGGAATAACTAAGAACACCTGTGTGAGTGTCTGGGGCCTTTATTAAGTCCAAACAATAAATAAGTGACACTTCACATCATGGAACTTTTCCACACTTATTCATACATCATTACACTGGAATAACATCGGGTTTCTGCGAAGTTTAGCAACATTTTCTGTCATTTTGCTGACACATGGAAAACTAAAGTTCAACCGGGTGATGATCCGAAACAAAATATAAAACAAAGTGGAGTGAGGGTGAGAGTAAGCACGTAGCTTGGTTCAGTGTCTTTCTCAATCAGACTTCGAATGAAACAGAAGACTAACGGAACTATTTGAAATTCTAACACGGTATCAATGTAACCACATAAAGTTCCAATATCTGTTCTGTCTGGTGAGGTCAGAAAGTGGCTTACCGGATCATGAAACAGTCCACAATGAGTGCATCCAAAAACACAGACATTACAAACATCTAGTGCTGCTTGTGAAGTTGACACGTTAACAAGATTTGTGTTGAAATGTTACATTTAAGATTGCTGAACTGTTCCACGGGGGTAAAAGAGAATACATTGTCTGAATTGTGTTACAGGACATTCTACTTCTCTGTGGAGAAGGCTCTCTTCATGAGTGGCGGAGGGGTCTTTCCTACTTCGTAGAGAGACTCGGGAGGAGGGGAGCTCAAGCAGCACCAGTCTGGGATGCGGCCTGTCTGGTTGTAGTAGTCTCGAGACACCGACCTGCTGCCCAGGATGTCCTGCAGCGCCCCGAAGATGGCACCTGTGAATACAGAGGTGATGATGAGAGGATACAAACAATATTTATTCTTCTCGTTTAAAAAAAAAAAACCCAAAAGGCAGACATTCTGGTTTGTGAGAAATATTTATCTACCACGCTGTTTTACTTTTACATTTTGCTCACTCTGAAAGCCTTCAGTTCAGCATGTGGTGATGAATATTTAAATTAAATCTCATATCTGACCTCCGAGCCAGGCGGTGCAGTTGGGCTTGGCAGGTGGAGCATGTATACGCAAGCTCTTACTGGCCAGCACCTCGCTGTACTTGGGTTTCTCCACCAGGAGGCGTATCTCCGCCAGCAGCCGGTGCATGAAACCCGGCAGCATGGCTGTGCCTCCGATCACCACCAGGTTCTCAGAGAGCACCTTACGGGCGTCAATGGGGCACTACAGGGAAACACACGTTTACCACATTAGATCATTTACATAGACATCACCAGCTGTTTGCACCCTTGTGTGACACATTAGAGGGGAATTACAATAGAAATTGTTTTTGTCCACAGCCCTTGTTTTGCATCCGGGGAAATGTGCATCGTTTTACACCATCGGGCCTTTTCAGTAAGCACAACAGTCTAGATGAAAGAAGTAAAAGTGCTGCAGTTGTAAAGGCTGAGGCAGGAGGAAGCAGCAGTTCTACAGGACAGCACTTTCTGGATTTCAGGACAGGTGCAGACTTAACCTAAACGTGATGGATGAAAGTAGTAGTGCAGTGCCTTCGCTCATGTGTAGAGCCCTAATGAGATATCAGCATCAATACATCCTGAGTAGTACTGCAAAGAGTGGGGTTTAAACATATTGCTGCTACAGTCAAAGTGTGTAACGTCTGCTACTGCTGCATCTACTGAGATTAATTAGGCCGTCCTGTTCTGACTTGATCCCCACATGGAGAAAAAAAAAAAAAACTCCTCTCAGTTACATGGAATGGCCACGGCTGAGTGTTGCCATAGCAACCACACTGAGTCAAACTGTACACTCATCTTGGCAGCACAAAACTGGATTGCTGCATTCCTCCAGCCAGAAACACAGAAGGTTTGCAGCAGGATAATTAGGTGGAAACTAATTCAAAATGATATCCACCTAAAGAGATGATTAGTGAAGCGAAAACCCCGTTACATAATGTCAGCCAAGGCATAAAAGATGGTGAATGCCATGTAAGATCAGAATATACTGCTGCAACATGCAAGCGCTAAAACAGGTGAAACTTCTAAGTAAATAGACATTCAAAGCTTTAACTCAGTAAATTCAACATAAATAACTCAGTTAAGATCTTTCTGTGGTATTTGTGTAGAAGAAATAGGATTCCAATAGAGACTGAGATATTAGACACAGATTAAAGGCGTCAAGCTACAAATGAAGTTCTTGCCGGATCATCAAACGGCAGCTGAACCCATTATAAGTATATATGTTTGGCCATATTGAGCCCACAACTTTTATAGTTTGGTGTACAGCGGTACATTTCAACTCCAGTTTTAAAACAATTTGTAATGAACATTTTCTAAACATCAAGTAAGTGATTGCACATAAACAAAAAATCTTGCCCTCAGACATTGAGAGGAATATAGAATCAATGAAGTTATCTCTACCTTGACCAGAGCATCAAGTATTAGCGAGGCCACACTCTTCTCTTCATTGTCCTGTTCAAACAGGATCTCCATCACAGAGTCCCTGAAAAAAAAACAGAAAACTTAGTTATAGGCAACTTTGTGACAGAAAAATAAAGACACGGTGCTGTACCACAGATACTCGGTTACAGAGAGACAAACCAAGATTCTAGGAGGACATTAACTCTGCACAATCTCATTTTCCATGACAAAGGGAAACATGACTGCTTAAAATCTAAAATTGTAAAATTATATTAAGTTGTAAGATATTTATTAGATAGATATTTAAGTTTAAAAACATTTATGGAAAAATAAGAACTAAATCTCTCTGAGCAGCGTCTGCCTGCTCAGAGAGAGGCGACAGAATCTTTTGATCTTTGATCTTTTGAATCTACCTGATGGATCCTTTGACGTGCAGGATCTTCTCACCGTCCAGAGGGTAATCAACATCTGGAGGGGGGGCTGGACGCTGCAAACACATTCGCAACAAGGAAAAAATGGAAATCAAATTAAATTGACAGCGATGCATTGCTTCATGCAAACACTTGTTTACGGACTGAGGGTAACTAAGGTAACTAGCATAATACCCAGTAGACAAACAACACTCACCTCAGCCGTACCGTCCAGGTTAAATTTGGCTTCCTGGATCTTGAGGCCTCTCTGCAGGTCGCTGACGAAGCATGTTCTCACTGCAGGAAACAAAACGAAACCAATGAGCATAATACATCGTAACCAAGGTTTAACCAAATTGCATATCTGCTTCATTATAAACGAGAAGACATTTAAACCACTATTCTGTGCAATTTACAGGCTTTTCTTGCAAACATAAATCAAATGAGACATTTCTTGTAAAAACAGTATTAAGTCTGTTTTTATTAAAAAAAAAAAAGAACATATCTATGGAGTCAGGAGCGTTATTCACAGTCTGTTCGCTTCAATTCCCTGTTGATAACTTTTTGGCAGGGCAGTTTTTAAAGCTAATATTCCAGTGGAGGAATGGAGAAAGCAGCCACAGTCTCAATGCAAGTTTGAAATTCATTTGTGTTGTTTTCTTTTGGGAATGCAGTCTTTGAAGGGAATAAATAAAAGCGTGATCCATTAACCTCACTGGAGCCAAGCGAGATGTGCAAATTTGAAATGAAAAAGAAAAAAACACCAAAAAACAACTCATACCCTTGATATCCTCCACAGTCTCCTCTGGAATGGTCCCTGGAGAGAACATGAAGAAGATATATAAATTAAGTGAAAGTTCATTTAGCTTTTTCTGCTGAGGGAATGTGTGAGCTTTCACACACTGCAGCAAAAGACAAATGTATCAGACACTAGCGCTTTCTGTAAAACAAAGAAAATAAACTAATTGTGTGGCATTTCGTCACCACTGTCATATGGACAACTTACAAATCCTGTATGGACTTCAGATTTTGGGCATTCATTTCTCTCCCTGAATTACGCACAGAGTACAGGGCTGATTACAGAGACTGCTCAACAGTCCAGTCAAGTGAGTCGGCCGGCTGTCCGTCTTAATTATTGATGCATATACGTGTAGCTTCTCTCTCTCTGCTGCAGCTGTAAATCTCACAGCTGAACGCCACGATTCAGATAGAAAGTGTGGAGAGGAGACTCTAAAATAGACTGTACGCATATGTATAATTCACAAATTGAGAAAGAGATGCACTTAAATGTTGCACAGAAACAAGTTCTTCTTATAAATAGTAAATGATGCCTAATGGGACGAGGCCATTATATTTGTCTGCGGCCTGCATTGTAACACAAATCAGCAGTCCATCAGAGTGACAAGTCTATGCATTTAGAAGACAAAGACACACCATGTACAGTGTTTTTCTGTAATTACCAATGACAGCTAGCACACTGTGCCCAGTGGTGGTGTCCGTGTCCACAGTGCACTGTTCCACAAGAAGCCCATCTAATTCTCTACAATAAATACAGACACGTGCAAGTTAAAGGAGGAAACAAGAACATCTTAAAAAAATAAAAAATAAAAGTCACATTTTACATTCAACACGGAACAACGTGTGAACAAAGTGTGCTCAGAATAGTGCACCCACATGCAAAGTTACACACTCTTAAATATGTTACAGCTACTTACTTATGGATGGCTTTCCCTCCCAAAGGCAAAGCCTCCCATGCTGGCAGAATAGGAGTGCACTCATAAACCTGATTTCACAGTTAAGGTGGTAACACATTGATCCCAAACTGAAAGTTTAAAAACTAAATTAAATTCAACTGTTTGTTTGTTGTTTAACAAGATGCTGTGATGTGATTAATACCATTTTGGAACCGCAACACCCGTCTTTCCAGTCTAGGCTAGGCTAAACTGATATCCATCTCTTCACCTAATTCGTGGTAAGAAAGCAAACAAATCCATTTCCTAAACGGTCGGGAGTATTCCTTTAAGAGCTCCAGGATGACAGGAAAAGGATACAGGGAGCACCAGTGTCTCTGTGTGGCCACAATCCATCACCAGACCAGAGTTGATGCCCAAAGTCATAATGGCCATGAGGTGACTTGGGGCAAACAGCACAGAGGGCACCTGGGGAAAAACAATTAGCTTACACTTACTACTAAGTATGTCAGTAACATTAATAAGACGTGTGTTCCTGTGGGTCTTTCTTTACTCAAACTTAAGTCCCTGTACTTTTCAAAAATGTGTATATTCAAATAAATAAATTTGCCATATCAGTGACACACATGCTCCCCGGATCTGTAGCCTTTGGTTTACATACCTCAAACTGTTTGAAGAAAACCTTGGTGAGCGTCTCCCTGAAGTGAGACGGGCAGAGGATGGACTCGATGATGACCACTCTTCTGTCGCGAGGGTTTACCAGCAGGTGCCTGATTTGGGACAAAAGGGAAGACAAACTTTGATTTGATGAGGCCGGTTGATTCCTTCATTACAGTATATGATTACGGAGTGTGTTTTGTTTGTTTTGCTGCACACATACCGTAGTAACTATTTTTTTAACTCTTGCTAACAATGGATAACTGATGCAGGAGTCTCACCTGAAGTACAGTAAATGGATAAATTCTTTGAGGATGACATAAAGCTCTTCTGTGTTGATGTTGTACTGAACCACTTTGATGGCCTGAAAGTGAAACACCAAATTAACATCATATTTTGTTTTTGCAATTTCCAAACATCCCTCCAAATGATTACACACGGCAACGCACAGCGGTGTCTCACCTGTTGCTGTCCTGGTTTCCGGATCTCGCTCGGAATTATGAACCTGGGCCCCGTTTCCCCTGCAAAGCCGCATCTGCAAGAAAAGGAAACGGTCAGCTGAGCTGCTCGAGGACATGTAGAGAAGATTAAGATTTACATTTACGATTGTTCAATAATGTTACTAGCAACACTAATGCAATCACCGACCCTTTGTCTCCAATACATACTATAATACTAGTGAACTCTGCACAAATCAGAATCAAGTTTACTGCTTGTAGATTTTCACATACAAGCAATGTGCGTTATTACATTGGTGCATAACAATAAACATAAAGTACATAAAGAAAGATAAAGGAAGTACTGCAAGTACAGAAGCATAAATATAAAATTGAAATATTAAAAATATGTTCGTTAAACAAACAACTGAAAACCAACATGGCAATCATATTTTAGTGAGGAACAATTTCTATTTGTGGAACAAAGACTTGTCTCAAAGGGTAAAATGGCAACATCCTTTTAGTAAGTTGCATATAAATAAAGTAACAGTGCAGCTCTGTGTCCTGTGCTGTGGGACAGTAACTGAAGACAAAGACGCCGTTATTCAAAGAGAACAGTCCTCTTGATCTTCATGTGACTTGCCTCAGGTCAGTTTCTCATCTTTACTATTTAATAACTTTGACTGAAATTACAGCAATATGACATACATTATGTAACACTGAACACATACACACTACCAGCTAAACATATTAAGAATGTCAGAGTGGAATATTTGTTATATTCAGTAATGTGCTCAGTGTAAATACCCTAAAAGTGGGAAGATGAGTTAGGTATAACGACAGGTGAAGTGACTTTTAGTATCAGACAGCTTTCAGATTAACAGGTGCTTAAATCTAATCGAATTAATCTATCGAATCTAACGAATTAGGTCACTCAAACAGCAGTCAACAAGGGGGATATGTCCTCTCACAACGGACAAATGACAGGAACCTGGTATGGTCTGATGATTTGGTGTTCAGTTGGCCGTTTCCAATTACAACTTAAGTAATTCAATTTCTTTGTTTCTAGCTAGATCATTTGATAAAGTTAAGTTTGGGCTTTAGCTAAATGCACTCGTTTCCCCAAATATAATAACAAGTAAAGTGCACAAAAACGTACATTTGGCAAAGTTGCTGGCTATGATGCCACTGGCATTCAGTGCAATGGTTTTCACTTACAATATGTATGTATATATATCCTCGGTTGTTATCTTAGCTCTAATTTGGCGTTAGCTAACGCTAGCTAACGTAAACACTGACATGTCTAGTTAGCATTGACTGGGTAGCTTACTAGCTAACACCGCTACAGCATTAACTATCAGTATATACAACTATGCATCATGTGTTTGTGAGAAACTCCTGTATTAGACCAGATTAGAAGAGTGCCAAGTGGATAGTTAAGAAAACAAATGCATACGACAGAGCATAGTATGCTAACGACTGATACTCACTTTGTGTATGCTGCTCCTAAATCGATGACGATCGCAGTCTTCTCACCTCCACTTCCCAACCCATCAAATAAGGGCATCTTCTTAATTTGTCCACCTTTGGGCGAAAATGATGTCAATAATCACCGCTGACAGGCGCAGATTTGCATCGTTTCAACAGGATAAAACAATCTGTTGTCTTCCGGTTGGGTTGGGTTGGGTCTTCAGAAACGCGATGACGTCACACTGGTTCGCCTGATCAAAATATGCACCAAATTCTCAGATTGATGGACACTTTCTATTCAACCAGTACGTCTCAGAAGGATCAATCTAATGCAGACCTTTCAAATACAAACTCTTTTTTTTTTAAATTTAAAAAAAAACTAATTTTAGAAATAGCCTACAATGACCTGACAGATACGTTCAGCGTACATCATTATCTTATTTTCACATATTGCAGATATATTATTGTGCTGTGTTTTGTCTTGTAGCTTACAAACATCTTGTGTGAAGCATTTAAATCCCTGTTTTCTAGGGGAGACTAAGAACAGTTGTAGCAGTGTTACAACGTCAGCTCCATTGAATGAAAATAAAACAAAAGCTGCTTCAAAAGTCCCGTGTTGTAAAAGGCTCTCCGTTCTCGAAACTTTCTTTAAAATAATGATAATAGATGATACACAGATGTAACCTGTGGATGATGATGGTGTAACCTCACTTGGTCACCACAGGGGGTCACTGGAACTTTTTCTGTATATGCCCCAACTTTAATCCATGGCTGTCTACGGAAGGTTCTCACATTACGGCAAATATATCCGTCCCCACAGAAGTCCCATTTCTCTGATGCAAACACAAGCACGTTATTAAAGGATTATTATACCGCATTACCATATAATTAACTGTATCCTAGATACCCCGTGTTATCGTTGGTAGATATGTATTTGATTCCCTTTATTTGTAGTGAATCCTTCAGTAACTTATGACCGTGTCAGAGTTGACTTGTTGGGAAGTAACGTGATGGTGCGTAAAAGCTGGGAACTCCTAATCATCGTAACAACATGTGCATGATCACTTATACCTTCTGTGTTTACTCCTTGTTTTCTAATACAACCCCAAACAGACCACAACACCTTGAACATGTGTGAACATGTGGACTGTTGGAGTTTACTTTAGCAGTAACTTCTCCACTCATATGAACACATGAAATACACTTAACTGTGAAATTTAAGTGACATAGTTTTGCGTGTGTAGCGTCACAGGTTGTCAGTCATCACGTAAGCGTGGATAAAGGTAATAATCATGATTATTGATGAATGCCATTGACGATAGTAAATAGTATTAATTTACCAACATTACATGGGAGATAAGTTTAATTAAATGTATCCATACAGATTATTCTAAGCGTTAGATTTTTCTCTGTTGTAACATAGGTGATTACATTTAAATCAGTTTAACAATCTCTTTGTTTAAAAAGTGTGTTTTTAAGGTTACAGCATAAGATACTGACTGGTCTCTTCAACTCTCCTCGAGCAGCGCGCGACCTTTAACTGGAGGTTAAGTCGCTGTCCGTTCAGCACCAGCAGGACCTGATGCGACACTTTGGGAACGAACACATGAAAGCGGGCAGTGAGAAATGAACGAGGAACACACGCGCTGGAAGGTAATTACAGGTTATCGTAAAGCAGACGTCGGTTTGAATGATCCGTGCAGAGTGGAAGCGTTCGGGTGGCAGGCAGCACTTGGGAAGCAGGCGGACATACGTCGAGAAGACTGAGACTTTCAGTCAGTGACGCTGAGCTGCACAACAAGCTGCGAGCCTCTCCTTCTGCTCGCTTTCTATTTGTATTCGTACGAACTGCAATTCTTTTTTTCTTGCTTACTGCAAGAGAAGCTTCGCCAGGCACCGCGTCCGTCATGAACTCTGGAAGGTAAAAGCAGTTTTATGTTGAGCCATTATGCGACTTTAATTGTCACCGTACGTGCATTTCGCTTTCAATGCCAGAATAGGATGATGTGGTTTAAGGGAATGCATTCTACTGTCTGTGAGGCTACATGGTGCAGTCAGGTTAGAGACGTGTGACTGTGCACCGCAGTGTGAATGTGTTGCTCGCGCTGATCATGTTGATCAGGTGCTGGACCGCAGCAGCACACCGACTGAGCGCGTTAACTCTGTTGATCACAGGGGAGGTGCGCAGGCAGAAAAGTGGGTTGTATTGTGACATTGTTGGACTGTGCATCATCGTGGCTGGAGGATGATTCCTCTCAGACGTCTGTCTGACTCGGGCAACATGAAAGGGTGTCACCCTGTTGACACCAGACGTGTCGTTTCTTCAGCAGCGGTTGATGGGTGCTTATTGCCACCACATCACGTGAAGCAGCACATGCGCCATGTACAGTTGTCAGATTTGTTTTCAATCCAGTTTAGCATTTGATAATGTGCAAATGTGCAGGTTGAATATTGCCCTCTCTTTAGAGAGATGCAGGTAACATTCATGGAGCCATCTGTAGAGGATCCTGGAGGATAGAAAGCCTGGTGCTATTTATAGATGAAGTACGGAGGGGTGCTAAGGATTGCTGTGTCAGAATATCTCCCCCTCTCTCTCTCTGTGTCTGTGTGTGTGTGTGTGTGTGTGTGTGTGTGCCCAGCATTTCCTTCTGTTTATACAGGGAACATAGGAGTCTGAGATGAAAAGGAATTTCATCTGAATTTATTCAAAACGTGCAACTGCAGCATCAAAGCAAAGGCAGGCAGGCATGCAGTTAATCCTGTTCTCTGTGGCTATATAAAGTTCTGAAATGAAATGCACTTTACGTACTGACCCTTTCATCTGCAGCTGCACACATTTGTAATGTGCCCTGTCACCTATCTTCCTCCCCAGACTTCCCAGCCACCTCTGCTTTGTCTCTCTGTCCACATGTCTGCTGGATGACAAAGCGGTGAAGTCAGTTAAGCCTGTTAGCATTTGTCATTTGCGTCCTCTCTCAGCAGGCACTGAGACGAGACAGATATGCTGATGTTTGGGGTGCTCCATCGCCTCCTCCTGGCTGGGACCTGTCTCTGTGTCTACGGGACCCCTGTCCGCCTCCCAAACTTCACCCCCACGCAGGACAACGGCTGTGAGAGGCAGTGTGCCGGCTCAGTAACAACTGTTGGGTCAATGCACGCCCCAGATGTTACGTCTGAACCCTCAGATACAGGACATGTGACCGGCCTGACACTGAATGTAGGTGCAGGAGGAGGGGCTGGCCCACATGGGCGCCCTGAGGCGATAGCTCCAGTGACGCAGACAGAAAACGAGGACAGCCTTGATGGAAGACTTGGGCCGAGTGAGGCTGGCAGAGAGGCATGGAGCCAAAGGAGCAAAGTAAAGAAGCTCCGGAGCACATCTGAGATGGGAGACGCTCAAAGACAGTCGGACGCAGCTTCAGTGCTGCCTATGGATCCAGAGGGCAGACATGAGGACACGCCTGTCACCAGTGAGCCTGTATTACGTCCTACAGGTGGGAGAAAGCAGCTGGATGTAGCTGTGAGTCCCACAAGGTTGACTCCAGGTAGATTTTTACCCTTCTCCACATCGCGACCACAGGTGAGCATCACAGCCAGGGAGAGCAAAGACCAAGATGGGGAGGACCAAACAAAGCTGTCTGGTTATGGTGGCTCTCTCCTGGATAAAGACCAAGAAACAAGCTTGCAACTGTCTACAGAACCTCCAAATCCTGAAGCACGGATCCAGAAACTGACCTCCCACAGTCCCATCCCTCGCTCGGTTTTTGTCTTCCCTCGGACCTCCACACCTTTGTCAACTTGGGGCCACGATGGAGCTACAATATCCTCACCAACCCTGTTACCCGAAATCGGACCAAACCTGATGCCCAGGGAGGATGGGCCAGAAAGCATGTGGACTGAGGCAGCAAGGCCCGGTGGAGGTAAGTTAGGAACTATTAGCAACACATAATTAATGCTGACTGTAAATGGAAATGCGTGGGTATTTATTGGGGTAAAACTTTCTGTAATCCCTTATTGGACATTAATTCAACATATCCAAACTTAAGACACACTAAATCCCTAAGGTAATGCTCTGCCGTCATTGTCACCCTATAAGACTTCCTTCTACAACAATGCGTATGTTCTGGCTCGCTGGGGGTTTGCAGGGTTTCAGGAGGCTTCATTAAAAACGGAGGCGGAAATGAAAGCGACACGTCTAGTGGCAGAGATTGCCTTTGATGATTGGCAAAGAACGCGCCCGCTTTTCCACGCTCCACTTTGAACCCCAGCTGGGACCCGTGGCAGTCTAATTACTTTCTATTCCTGACTCGAGCCTGAGAAAAGAAAAAAAAGAAAGAGAGAGAGAGAGAACACACACAACTGCCAGGAAAAGGCTGGTGGCAGGGTATGTTATACAAGTCCTGGGAGGATTCAACCCTTCTTTCACTCTATCTCTATACCCCCCCCCCCCCAAACATCTCCTCTTTCTTTCCCCACCCTTCACACTCCCCATCCAGACTATTGTAAAGAAGCAGGCATGTTATTATTCAGTGAGGCAGGAGAGGGAAATGGATTTAAGGAGTGTGTCTGAGCCAATATGTGTTCCCGCCGTCCATTTGGGGGTTGTCTGTTTGATGAAGCTTCATCCCAACAGAAAGGAAGCTGACAAAAAAAACTAAATTCCCAAAACAGCATTATGTAAAAGGTTTGCAGTCTTTATAAGTTATTTTCCAGCCTACTTTAGAAATGCTTTGGACTAAAGGAAAATGCCTGAGAGATATGCAGTAACAGTGTCTTCCCCTGTGACAGCCCTCTCTGTGGTAACCTCTTATCTAGAAAGAACAATTTTTCAAACAGTCCTCCTTTCATTGTGTCTTAGCTGCACTGTGAGCTCAGCTCTGAGAGTTCGAGTGCTGCTAATGAGAGAAGCTGCATGTCCAAAGAGGTACCTGTTTCAAAAAGCTGCATTCTGTCATGAAGCGCAATGTGCTGAATACTGTTGCTGCTTTGCAATAGAAAACATATACATTTTTAAATCCAAGCTGTCAGCAGAGATGTGTGTAAAGACCCTCAACTTGTCCTCATTCATTTGCCCTAGTTTACTGAATTGAACCTAGGATGATCACAAAAACACATTTTTAGACTGCAGTATTTCACTGACTTTTACCAGAAGGTCCAAACAACCCTTTGGAAACGAAACACATTACACTTCCTGACCCTCACTATATCTCTGTGCTTGTGTTGACACAATTACAGTGGATACTGTGGTCCCGCTGTCTCAGGACGAAGCCACGGAGGGCACCATGTCATCAGAGGCTCTCCCTCTCATCTTTGAGCCTTTTGAAGATGTCACACCAGAGGGGGCACCAGCAGAGGCGGCAGCGGTCACGCTGGTGCCCGGCAGCGCTCAGCCTCCTGCTGCCATGGCGACCGGAGGAATGCCTGTGTCAGAGGTGGACCTGGACCAGCTGGTCACCGTGGAGACAGACAGTGATGGCCCCTCGCATGCCCCACCCCTGCTGATGCCAGACTGGACGTCACCTTGGCAGACGTCTGGCGCCGAGCTCCTGGATCCAATCAGCTCCTCTGGTCCGTCTGTTTCACAACGACAAGCCGGAACAGAGCCAGAGGATCACTCTGAGAGAGGTGAGAGAGGTGATGTGGGAGGACCAGAATGAACAAATGAATCTCAATGTCAACACGCTCCAAGGAACAACCATAATGCGGTTTTTGCATGATTTAGCCTTTTTCTACAAATCACATTTACTTCACGTTACTACCAGCCATTTTCCAAAGCATATTATAGTAGGGGTGATCATTTCTGTGTGACGGAGCTACTAATTTCAGAAAGTGGATCGCCAATATTAGATTTACTGTATGAGAATATGCATTTAGACATCTGACACTCAAGTCAGCTGTTAAAAATCAACATCTTAAATGCGAGAAGATACCACTGTTTGTCCTTATGGATAGTACAGTGTCCATGCGTGCTTATTGTATGTTTGAAACTTGCAAATGCAATGATTCTTGGTGTCCCGACAAATACATGCAACACAAGTTTGCATCTTGTAGGTCGAGCTGTAGCTGCGGTTGTAGCCCACACTTTGTGATTTGCGACATGTAGGCGCTGGGAGGACACCGAACCTTGAAGAGAACCTTTCCACCACCGGCCCCTCCTTCTCATCCTTGCAGCATGCTATGACAACGGTAACCATGGTAACCCATCATCCGATGCACAAATCCAGATCAGGGTTAGAGGAGATGGAGTCTGAGGGTAAGATTGGTTTTGTAATTAGTTTAATAATCATTTTTCAACCAGTTTCAATGTCAATCATAAACGAGAAACTTCCTTTTGCTGAGTAGATGATTTTGATTTGTTCCCCACAGAAGAGCCGGATGAAGATGAGGACGATGAGAACTCGGAGGAATCTGTGGAAGATGAGAGTGAAGAGGACCTAACAGAAGCACCAAAAACATCCTCAGCGCAGCCTCCGTACAGCCTCATCCCTCCACCTCCTGTCTGGGTTCAACGCAACCAGGGGCTGAGTATGAGAACATGTTTTTTATCAGCTTTGGAACATAATAGCATGTACTCAGCCAGACTACACAAACACAGGAATATTTTAACTATGACCTGTAAAAGACACAAAAAGAGTCTTCAAGTATGTAGCACAGCTAAACCACAGCTTTTTCCTTCCAGTGCGGAGCTGGGTAGAGCTGATCAGAGAAAAGGTAAGACTGCCCCCTGCTGTCAGTAAAAAGTATTGGTGTATCATCAAAGTGGTGTCAAGGATTAAGCTGCCAATACTCTATTTTTTTCTAATTGTCAACACATCCCATGAAAAAAACTAAACCAAGAAATAAGTGATCCTACTAACAGGTATTCCTTCCATAAATTATTACAAAAGCCACAAATGTGTATTAATCCGCAGCTGAAAGCAGTCCATAAGCGCCTCCATACAGTGGCCAGCTGTTTAAGGAAATTATAGAGCATTAAAAAACAACCAAACCTGTTATGAAGATTTACACATGGCTTGGTGCTGAGAGCCAGACAGAGTAGGAAAGTACAGACGGACTTACTTGTGCTTTTCGTGGGATTTGTTGACAATAACAAACATATGGAATTACAGTCAGTTCTATCCATTCAAGGCTGCATAAATCATATTTCTTAATCCAGGCAAATTAACCACCACCATGTATAACAATTCAGAACGCAAAAAAGATTAAATGGATTTACCTAGACATGTTTATGTCTCTGCTCCGTTTTGACCTCTGTGTCTCCACCCTCGGCAGGCGGGTTATGTGTCTGGAATGTTGGCCCCTGTGGGCATTGGCATCACTGGGGCCCTGCTAATTGTCGGCGCCCTCTACAGCATCAGGATGATTCACCGCAAAAGGAGGAACAGCTTCAAACACCAGAGGAGGAAGGTCAGGCAGCCAGAGGTCAATACCCCACTTTTATCAATCATTTATTACTCACTTCACTTGTTATTGTAAATCAATCTTGTATTGAGTATTACGTTGATTTTTGCTCCCCAGCAACCTCGAGAACCCGGGACCAGCCGTCAGGACCAGGCCATGCTGCTGGCTGACAGCTCAGAGGATGAGTTCTGATGAGACCCTTTTGGCCTCCTTTCGTCTGTGACCAATGGCTGATGCTCCCGTGAAGGAGGCTCGGAGAACACCCCCATCGCTATGACTACCGCATCTCCAATCACCCTGGGCTGTTTGGCTATGACTCATCTGATCCACAGAGTGTGACAGAGTACTGGGTACAATTTGCACAGTCTGCACACCCCCCCCCCCTTCTAAAAGTACCAATGTGAGCACTTTTCTGAATGTTGTCAGGTGATGGAATGGCTTTGCAGGGCTGGTGTGATGCACTTTGACATAAAAAATATTATAAACAAAATGCATTAGCAGGGTATTGGCAGGATGAAAGTTTTGCAGGTAAACTGACGTTCTGGCTTTGTGGAGTTGAGGGAAAAAGTGTTGACCAGCTGGTTTTCTGTCAAGTAATAAAAAAGGGCTGTAGAAGAGTTACATACATTAGACAAACAATGTAAATATGCGTACTGTATATGTAGCTGACTTGGGGTCAGTCGTGTTGGTGTAAATAACGTTTTATTTCTTGCTATACATCTAGAATATAACATTTTCGGGAATAGGCTCATATGCTTTCTTTGCCCTGAGTTAAATGAGGAGATTAATACCACTCTCATGAGCTAGCAGCAGGTTAGCTTAATTTAGCATAAACACTGGAAACAGCTACCAAAGCAGCTCTAAAAGCTCACTAGTAAACACGTTTGTTTAATCCATACAAAAAAGCTGTAAAAACGATGTTTTACTGTGGTCATGTGACTAACTATGTTGGCTAATGTGTTAATTATTGAGCTAGAGGTGCTGGTAAGCAGTTTTGTTACATTTGGGCAGAGCCGGGCTAGCTGTTTCCAGTCTTTATGCTAAGCTAAGCTAACAGACTCTTGGCTGTAAAATCTCATGTAACTCTCGACAAAACAATGCATATAAGTCTCGTTTCTAGATTAATTCTTTAAAGCAAGATTTCCACACATTTTAGAAACTTTCACATACAATTAATTTCAATTAATGCTTCCTTTAAATGTGAATTTTGTGGAAATGTAAATGTTTTATTGAAAGGCATTTGTTCATAAAAGTTACTGAGACGCACATACAAAATACCATAATCCTACAAAAGTATGTAGCATAAAACAGATTTTGACGTACAATAACTATATTATAAATTCATTCTTTTTGCCACTTGCAAAATGTTTCTTCTTTAAGTGCATGACTATGTCCAAGTCTATTCATACAGATTTCTTTCAAATGAATGAGTTTTTCTGTTAGCTGGAAAAGCACAAACTTTGGAGACTCTTGGGCAGAAGTTAATATTTTCACAAGTGAATTTCTTTTCTTAAACCAGCTCATTTTGCACAATAGTGGTTTTTGTGTGTTAATCTGCAAGGGTAGACAAAGGAGATGTTTTTGGCCCAAGAATGTCATTGCTGTGGCGCAAGGAGATGTGGTCAGATAAAGTCCTTACATTTTGAGAGAAAATGAGAGGAATCATTTCATAAAATCTGTGCTTAAGTTCAGGCAGAAAAGAAGCAAGAGGTATTTGAACAGTACTTGTTTGAGCCATGTTTGTAACACCAATGTCAATTTAGCAAGGTCTGGTCTTTTGTTTAAAGAAAATATATTTTCTGTAATTTCATGAGCCATCTGATATGCTTAATGTGCAACTGCCTGTTTATATGCAATAATACTGTTTTAGGGTCAGTGTGGTGTAAAATAGTGGACACTTTTGTCTCTTTATGTAGATATGAAACAAAATGTGATCAAAGTCTTTAAGATGTCTCATTGTGACTCTTATAATGCAGCTCAAGTGTGAATTATGTTTTAAATAAAAACCACTCCAGACAGCAGACAAGATAACCCAGTTTACAGCATTAAAAAAATCAAATAATTTATTTCTGTGTTCTTTTTCCACATTAAATAAAAGCTATCGGACATTTCCAGATCAAAATTAAGAGAGGGGACAGGGAAGAGGAACAGGGGAAACAGAAATCTGACATGCAAAAAGACCTTTTGCTCTCCCCTTTGCGCACTTTGTGGATGGCGGTGGAGGCAGTGCTGGCGGCCCAGAAAAAGACAGCAGGAAGCCCCTGTGGTTGGTGGTTTGGTTAGTTGGCTGTAGGGACCACAGCTTTTTGTGGCGCAGCATGACAGCCAAGACAAATGTTGTTTATCTGACCGACAAACTGGTTTCTGGGGGAATACATGATTGTAACACTCACAATGCAGGATGACTGATGTCACCCCAGGAGAGGATAGAGAAGTGGGGTTGCGATTGTTAGAGTGAGCTACCTGGATAGCACAGTGGATGCCCAGGAAGAGGGGAAAAAATGCTTCTGACATCTGTGAACACTGAACTGGCATGTCAAGTCAAAACATATTCCAAATGCATTGTGAGAGAGAGCTGTGTAAAACTATGCAACACCACAAGACATGGCTACAAACTGATATTGATGACAAAGCCCTTCAGTCTGTGATCATGGTCTAAACGGAGCCCTTTGGCTCTTTGAAACAGGCTGTAATGCCCATATACTTAATGGAATTGCCAGAGTTTCACAGGAGTATAACAAAAAAAAAAGACAACAGACCCTTTTCCTTCAAAATCTAAAACACCTCCTCATACTGACAACTGGTTGGAAAGAACAAGATAGGTTCAACTTGTAAAGTGTTACCTATCTGGTCCTTTCACCCAGCAGTAGTCACTGTATAAAAGAAGAAAAGGCCGGGACAGCGAGGGGACACAGAAGAGGGGAAAACATGTCCAAAACATGGACTGAAGATTTAAACCTCCAAAATAAACCATGAGTTTGCACAGGGTGATAACTGCAACAGTGTCAGATGAGCAGTAAAGATAATAGCTGGTGTTCTGGGTCGAGAGCACTTTCGTATGCCCACCATGAACAGCTCATAAATCTCGTTACACTTCTGGATGGGCTAAAGTAGCACAGAAATTAACAATAAAAATCACATCTGATAAATCAACCCAAACCGCCCCCTTTTCAACAGATGATTCACAAAAAAACATGCTCTCATTAAATCTGATGAAAAGAACAACTCTAGTACATAACTGAAGAAAAAAAAAAAAAAGAAAAAAAATAGTAGGTCAGTTGATCCATTCCTCCAAATGCACACAGACACAAACGTACATACAGAGGCTGTTATGTGGGTGGCAACTCTGTAAACATACTCTCTCTCTCAGTCCTGGGCTCCTGGGATGAAATATCTCAGCTGAACTTCTGAAAGGGGAAATAAACCCAAAACATGAACATGGTCCTGTAGTGTCATTCAGAGAGACTAGCTCAACAATCCGTACATCTTTAAAACAGCCGACTACCATGAAAGTTTGCTGGAGACTTGTTGGTTCTGCAGTCAATATTTTGGAGCAGATTTTAGTCTGTAGTGCCACATGGCAGTGTCTTGCAGTGCTTTTGATTCTGAATATTGTAGGCAGGATTAAAGCACAGCAATGTCCAATTGCATAATTTGAGGTGCCACAAGGAAAACAAACGTTCACTTAAAATTGCATTTACAACCAGTGATGTGGACTGTCTTCCAAATTTGACATTGAAAAATCAAAGCAGATTTAGTTTTTTTCCTCTCTCAACCAAATTGTCTCCTGTCCTTTCTGTCTTATGGAGCACTAACGCCAATGCTGGAAAGCTAAAGTAAAGTATGTGATTTGTTCCTTCCTGTTGTCCTTATAAGGCTGGAGCAAAACACAGCACCTCAAAAGGCTCTGATTTTCCTGTGCGGGACCAAGAGAAATAAAGTCTAACAGAACAGATCCACACCGTTGTCAAAATAATGGAGACACACAGACACATTCAAATGTACTCATACACACTGCAGCAAGCTCCAAAGAAATGCATCTGACCTTTGTTCATTTTACTAAGCTGAAGCAAACTTTCTTTGCCGTAATTAGTGTGGATTGGAACGTCCGGGTGTATCTGAGACATGTTCCAGGCTAAAGATCTTCAAATGTTAACGAGGTTAGTTGTGCATCAAGTTAGGGGCCCCTGGGAAGTGCATTGTTGACTCAGCTGCTTATGAGCAGCGTGAGGTTATGCAGGTGTATAGTAGACCGTCTAACTAAACTGAAAGCAAACAAAAGGATAAAATATAATGTGCTAAGAATATTTGTCTATTTTCCTTTACTTTTTTTTCATTTTTTTCAATCAAGAGATAAACACACACACACACACACACAGCATACTCAAACAGGAATCCAGCATATGTAAGTCTTCCCCTCCGGTATGGTGACAAGCACAGACACAGAACCGGGCCGAGGCTGCAGTGTAACGCCTGCTAGCGGGCCGATCACTGCCGTTATGGCCGAGAGCGCTGATGGATTGAGTGGCACTTGCAATGAGGAGAAACTGATGAAAAATCTAAAAAAGGGGTAAACTGAGACAGCTAGGACACGTTTGAACACACCACCATTGGCAAGGAGTCTCTTTCAAAAGACTCAATTTTCACTTTTCTGGGGAATTTTGCAGCTGGCAGTGCATTTGGGGGGAAAAGTTCTGAGGAGGAAAAAAAAGATTAAACTCCTCGCCCGTACTGTCAGGGTTTGACGATGAGAGATTTAGTGAAGGACAGTGAAGCGAAAAGGTGGCAGATCAACCAGCTGGGCAAAGTCTGAGGTGCTAATGGAGTAGTGATTTGTATCGATCAACCGCTCAGCACCAACGCGCTTACACGGAACACAGGAAGGGATTCAGTGGTTTCGCCTCTCGCCTCAGGCCTCAGGCGCGCGCGCACACACACGCGCACGCACGCACACGCTGAGGCTGAGGCAGGTGATGAAACAGCAGCAGGGAGCAGCAGCGCCCACTGGACAAGATGGGAAACAAAAAACGCACACCAGTACGCACAGTTCCAACCAAGCATTGCACTCACACCAACACGTTCATTCGCTCACAGTGAAACCAAACGCGCCACGTACACACAAAACCAGGCCAAACACTCGTTTTTCCAAAAAGACATGAGGCGGTACAAACACACAGTCATACTATAGCTTTTCCGTCAACCATCCAACTTACGAGGTTAAAAAAGAAACACAAAAATAAACTCCACAAATATTTTCTTCCCAGTCTTTTTTTGTTGTTGTTTTTTTTAAACTGCCCTGCTTTCTTGTTTCGCATGGTGTTGTTTTCTTTAAGTCTTGTTTTTTTGTCCTGTTTCCTGCAGGAGGATTTGGTGTGGTGCCACGTCCTCTGGGGTTCAGACGCATGTCCTCACATGAGCTGCCTCAGGCCTTGCGTCGCGGTCAATGCGGCATCCAAGCTTGAAGGTCAAAAAGGTCACCTAATCCCCAGTCAAGGTCATCCCAGAGACCACCCTCACTCGCCCCCCCCACCCCTCCCCCCTTCTTGTCACAGAAAGCATCAGGGGCCCCTTCATGAAAACATCAGGTGGGATGTCAGTCCTAAACAACAGTTGTTCAGAGGTCAAGGACAAAAAGAGGGTGTGTTTGCGTGTCTATGCATACCTATGTGCATACTCCTTATGTTTGTACACAGGTGTGGGTGTGTGTGTGTGTGTGTGTGTGTGTGTGTGTGTGTGTGTGTATAGAAGAGTGAAATGACCAGGGCAGAGCTGAGGCTGTCAAGCTGATAGTGTACGAGGTGAACAGCACCCGCTGTCCCGTCGTCCCCCGTCCCCTCTTCTTTCCACTAACGAAGCCACAGTTTGAGCCGCAGCGCGTCCACTCCGTTTAGGTAGTATCTGAACAGCCGCTTGTCTCTAACAAAACCCAAGTTCTCGTACAGCTTCAGGGCTGATTTGTTGGTGATTTCAGTCTCCAATACAACCTGGGGACACACAGGTGGTCATGTCAGCACGTTGTTGTATACATGAGTGGACTGCCTGATCCTGAGAAGGTTTACTACTTTTTCAGAACTGTGTACAAAAGATTTATTTGGTTGTTGTGGACTGTTTGTGAACCCTAACAGTAGTCATGCATGCTTTAGCTTATTAAAATGTCAGCAATTTTGGAAATGAGCTTTTTTGCTGTCATAGATCATTATCAATTTCAACACTGCTGGTTCAGCGATAGCCTTGTTGTGTATCTCAGGCTCAACAATAGAGCAGGGGTGTCAAACTCATTTTCATCCAGGGCATTATTGGTTTTAGTAATAACTTAATTAATAAGTAGTTCTGAAAAAGTCATGGCAAGCAGACATTTAAGTGTACAACAATTTGTACACATATGTACAAAATGTATTAATGAAATGTAATATAGAAAGTAGCTGATGTAACAAAGTGAAAACTACGTGTTTTCTTTCAGTCTTGGTAGCCGGACTATAGCCCACAACGAAACGGCCCATTCAAATGGTTATTTTCATGTGTGCATAACTATACTGGTCAGGTCCTGGTTCAGGTTACTCAGACGTGATGTGGACAAAGTGGGGCGAGAGTGGACACACCAGGTAGATCACCTGGACGTCACACACCATCCATCCATGGATCAATCACATTGTTAAAACCATTTTTCTGGTCAGGTTCTGGTCTTGTTCACACACCTGCTGCTTCAAAAATGCCCCTTGTAAAAAACACCCACAATAACGCTGGCTTTCACTGCTGCATATTTTGTGCTGTAACTTTCACGAACACGTTCTGTTGAGAACGCAGGCTGCCTTTTTATTCTGAGTGTTTTTTGCTTTTCTTGGTGGTTACGGTTAGTATACTTGGCTCCGTGTTTGGTGTCAAAGTGCCGCCATAAATTGAGCTCCTTTGGCACTGCCGCTGCCTCGTTACAAAGAAGACATACCAAGCTTGCCTCCATTAAGCACAAACGTATTCGCCTTCCGGTCTCATTAAATTGACTTCTCTTCATGTTCATTTTCCTTTTCTTGAACATTTTGCTAGGCTGCTACTGTTAAAGTTATTGGTTACAACCACTCGGCTGGAAGAGGCTAAATATGATATTGAAACGCTATTTAACATATACTGACAACTAGCGACTAGATGCCTTCAGTGTGCTGATCACAAAATGGGGATGCTTTCTCAGACATGTAGTTTTTGGACACCGTGCTTCCGTAACACAGCATAGAATTGTATTGCACAAATTATATTCTTTGCACGGGCCACATAAAATGAGGTGCCGGGCTGGATTCGGATTGGGGGCCTTGAGTTTGACACGAGACTGCACTAGAGCTGCCTTAGTTACATGTTGCATCTTGTTAGATAGCAAGATGTTCACAGATACTTCCATGAGGCAGCTGGGTTTTGTACATAATTACAAAAAGCACGCCATGCCAACATCTTAGCTTTAAGGCACCTGGCGTCCTTGAGACTGTGTGTAGTTTGGGGGGTCGGCTGTGGTGTGGTGTTACTTTTGGCTCTCATTTCCACCTCAAACCCTTTCTGGAGATTTCAAAGTCTTTTAAAAATCGACTGTGTGTGAGAAGCAGGTGAGAGAGTATGTGGCTATTCAGAGAGAAGCTGAGCAAGCGTCATAGTTTGTAGTGGGGGGAAGATACTGACAATCGAACCAAGGTTACCAGCAAACTTAGATAAGTGAAGGATAGGCCGAATAGACCATGAAATACTAGCTGCACCTAATTTAGGCTAACTAAACACAAATGAACACAAATGTGTATACATATATATTTTATGCATTCATGTATTTTCCAGGGAGTTTTGGTTTCTTCTTCTTTTCCTGTACTGGTTTGGAAACTGCCCCTACTCTACCGCACAGGTCAACATTGTGAGTGAATACGCTGGCACACAACTTGCTAATGTTTGTGCACTTTGTCACGAACCCGTAAGTGTGTTTCAGAACTTCAAATATTCTCTGCATGTATTCAAATATGGTCTGAAAAAGAAAGACATGCAAGACTTCTTCCAGTGGGAATGGGTCTTTATATATATATCTTACCTCATCACAGTCACCCTCCACCATGGCATAGATGGCCTTCTTCACCAGGTTAGTACCTGACAGAAAAGTGTAAGTCAGTGGTGGCACGCAAATAAATAAAACTAACTTTTAAGAAAAGAACATTTTGTTTTTCTATTTTCCCAGCTTGAATTCTGTTAGTATAAGAAGGGCAAATGGTTAACAATGTCACTTAAGTTTAAAGTGCAGTGTTACACATCAACTCAGAATGTTTCACTTATCCAAATGGTGCATTTGTATAAAGAGATTTGGTTGTAAAATAAAGCACAAAAGATGCTGTTGCGCAACCACATAATGAAAGGACAGAGTCGAGATCTCACCGATGCTTTTCCTTCTGTGTTTTGAGTCCACGGCCAGCATGGCGATGTAGCCACGACGGAACATCTTCTTGTGCATGTCAAGTTTACATACGATGGCTCCGACACACTCCTGCTCCACCATGGCCTGAGAGAGAGACACACACACACACACACACACACACACACACACACACACACACACACACACACACACACACACGTTTGGTCCTCTGAGTGTCAGCTGGGGTGGCTGACAGCCTAACAACAGTTCCTGTCATCCTGCCAGCTCTCTGAGCTGACCTCTGACCTTTATTTCATGGCACTTCCTCTTATGTCACATGCAGCATTTCCAGACAAACTGGAACTGGGAAGTTTACAACCTTGGGGCTCAGAGGATAAACAAATAAAAGGACAGTGTTTATCAAAGTAGAAAGGCCTCTCTGGGGACTGTATGTACAAGATGAGAAACCCACTTCAGGCACATTACTCTCTGCTAAAACTGGAAAGTCAGGGTTGTAAAACGTTGCTTGCGCCTACATTCCTGTGCACACATTACTGGAGTAAAAACCCTTACAGCAGCAGTGAACCAAAAGGGATGTTGTCATGTCAGTTCAGCTTTTCTTGACTGGACATTAATTCAGACTAAAATCTACAAAATGAACAAAGATGAAGGTTCTGTGATAGAAAAGTGGACACAATACAAACTCCACCAATGTGCTATCAGTGAGACATGTACATGTGTGTTTATCTTCAGTACATATCATTGAATTGCTGCCTCTGAGACACACTGACAGGTGATGGAACGCTGTGAGCATTCAGTCACACCCAGCCCCAGTAAAGGTATGCAGCTCCAGGTAACCACAGCCCACGTGCTAAGAGGGTAGCTCACACTTTATTTTGTCTTGATGAACACAGTTAAGGCGTTCTCTTCACACTGAGCTGGTGTCCGTGTGATACTCACCAGAAAGCAGAGCTGCGGCCAGTTGTGGATGAAGTACCTGTATGTGTAAATTGAATAAGGCTCAGACAAGTCCTTGGTGATCAGTCTCATGATCCATGGCATCTGCAGCTCGGATTCATAACGGACATAGCGGATGCCGTGGCTGTCCTCTTCCGCTCGGCCGACAGAGCTGCTCAGGTCGAGCCGGGCCAGCTGCGCGGCCGGCGGCTGCTGCGGGTCAGCGGGGCTCTCCTCTTCGCCGGGCCCGGCAGCGTCCCGCGGCTCGACGCTCGGCGATCTCGGGGGCTCCGTGTGGTCAAACTCCTCTTTCCCTTCGTCCCCGGGGTGGCTGCGGGCCCCCTCAGTTCTTGTGAAACCCGGCATCCCGTTCATGCTATTGTTAACCGGGGGAGAATGACTGCCGTTTTCGGAGAAGGGGCTGTGGCCTTCGTGTTGGCAATGCTCACTATTGTTTCTAGCGGCAGGAGCCCCCTCACTGCTGCCGCTGCAGCTGCCGCCACAGTTGTCCACGGACGGTCTAGGATTGTCAGGCCGGTTTCCTGTGTGTTGGTGGCTGTCAGCGTCCTCCGAGGGGCTGACCAAGCCGTTTAGCTGCTGCTGCTCTCGGGCTTGCATTTTAAGGTGCAGTGCCGCCGGGCTAGCTCGAGCTAGCATGTTTTTCTGATTCTTCTGAAGCGACGTTTGGACTTCGCTTACCGGCTGTGACTTCGTCCTTGTGTCGGCGGGTAGACGGTCCTCCCTGTGGCAGGCCGGCTCTCCGTCTCCCCCCGCCGGCTCTGCGCTCCCAGCCCCGGTGAAAGGAGGAATTTCAGCCGGGGATGCAGACAGTGCGCTACTAGGCCCAGGTGGCACTGTGGCCATCCCACCGCATTAAGGTGGAGATTCGCGCTTGGAAAACGTTGAACACAATCTCATCCACAAGGCGGAGGGATATACAATCAATATACAAGATAGTTGACCGAATATTACATAAATCCAAGGGTTTTTGAGGCGATAACGTATCCGCTGGCGACGTTAGTCGCTGCTTTCTCCTCGATTTCCCTGCTGCCGCAAAGTGCTGTCGCAGCAAACGCCATTGCAACAGCAGACGGAGACGTTTTACGACAGTGGTGTAACGCATGACAAATGCAGGGTTTTTCCAGACACTAGGGCCCATTATCTACTGTAATTTGCTTACCACTTAAATAAAGTAATAAACCCCTTCAGTCGTTTTAGTTTAAATTACTTTTATTATTTTAAATGTAAGGAAGAACATGAATACAATCTCTAGAACATCATGGAATAGAAGATTAGAATAGAAAAACACACGAAAGTAAAGGAAAACTGGACACAGTGGAGCGGAGTCACGATTTCTTTTTAATCAAAGGTTTCTACATTGATGTATAACCTATAACTTTTATTGTCCCTCAACGTCTTCCCTTTATTTGAATCCCTGAAACAAGTGACACAATCACAAATGTGTGGTGTGTTTTTCTTTTTTACGTGATTTTACTCACATGATTATTTTAGTTAATGTCTCGACAATGAAGGCGTCAAATGTGACATGGGAAGTTGCTTTCCTGAAAGGTTCATAATCCTTTTCGTAAATTCAAGAACGGTTGACTTTTCTCACCAGCAGAGGACGCCAAGTTAAGATGTATTTGGGCAGATTTCCCACAGCAACACTGTAGTTTCTCCAGCAGATGTCGCCAGTAGATGTGTTTCGTTCCCTTTCCTTACCCGTTTGCTGGATTGTCTTCATCCTGGAAAGTATGTACACATTTGAGTTAGAGAGGTATGTGCGTTTATCTCCAGTAACATCCAGGCTGTGAGACTTAATCATTATTATACTTTTCACTTGAACACTTACTTACACGTATCTGACACCGATGAGTTATTTGCTGATTAAGGTATAATACATATCACAAAAGTCAGGATTTCTAAAACCCTGCTTTGCGTTTTCCTTCACTGAGACTTTGAGTCAGATTACATAATTACATTATTGCTACAGATTATTGGACAGATGTGTTAACAAGGTTTCTGACAAAATCAATGCCACATTAAGCATGGATGTTATTTTGAAGCAACTGAAAACCATAAATACAAACTGACATGGTTAGTGCTTAAAATTCTTTAATTCTGACAGACCCATTATTGCTCAGCATGTGTTGTGTGGTTTTGACCTTGGATGATGAACAACAGGGGCTCTGAGGTTTAGGCGCCGACTGCAATGAGCATGGTGTGATAGCAGGGCTACTGCATGGACCTAAAGTCTCCAGCGTCCCAAAATACGCAGTTCATTCTTATTTCATAGATATAATCACCATCACATACCCATGCTTCAAAGATCCATTTTAGGAATTAGTTATTTATTATCAATTAAATTGTCCATTAAAATCACATGGTATTCTTTTTAGACAACAAAACATTTTCTCATCGACAGTACTAGTGAGTTGTTACATAATCAATTTCTATTTTTATAAAACTTTTCCTAAAACTCAATTTAATGTGAAATGCCTCCCAATTTTTAGTGTTGGTTTTTATCTATATATGAAAAGAGAAGAAATAATCAATCTTTTTTGTTCATCCTATTGAGTAATGTATAAGAGAAAACCCCTGCCCTGTCATAGCTGACCTTAAATAATTTAAAAAATATATTTTTTTGATTTAAAATTGTGATAGATACATCTGTATATTGGAAGCTTACCTGTAAATGGAGGAGAAAAAGGAGAAATGTATGGTGAATATTTTGGATTTTTCAAAGTCTGTTTCATATTCAGAACAATGAAAAACAACGTGACAGATGTCACATGTGACATCATGAGTGGCTTGAGTGGAAATAACCTCAAAGACAGAAACAGCAGATTTACTTTAGTCCCAGATTATCTGCAGGGTGGTGTAGTCCATCCTAGGTGGCAGCGTTGTTCTATCGTGTCCTCGAGCACGTTCATGTACTCAGAGGTGGATCACTATTTGGAAAAGACAACATGTGAACTTTTAAGTGCAGTAGTGCTGCCTCATTTCCTACACATAGCAAGAGGAAACAAGATGCTTCTATTGAGCCAGAATATATATATATATATATTTATATATATATATATATATATATATAGAGAGAGAGAGAGATAAATATGCTAAGAGAGGCTATTTCTCCTCTTGCCTAAATTCTCTTTTGTCTGTCAACTATCATGTGGGCTTGATATGTGGAAAGCCAAAGTCATATTTTGTTTGTAGGTATATGTTACAGAGACAGAGACGGAAAGATAGACAGGGAGAGAGACGGCCCTTTGAAAGCTAAGCCTTGGGGCTGAGAACTCTCTGAAGAGCTGGAATCAGACATGCACAATCAGTTCCCCTCTTCAAATCTCCTTTACAGGCCTATCTACTTGAACAGGCTTCTCTTAATTACTTTCTCTATCACTTAGTGAGCTGTGCCCGGGACTAGGAGCAGCAGCGTCTTGCCAGAGACACTTGGCTGGTTTGAACCTATATTTATATATCGTCTTTCTCACAATCCTGTCCCGTACCTTTCTACCCCACCCCCCATCCTCCTCCTCCTCCTCCTCCTCCTCCTCCATCTCCTTTTTTCAACTCCTGCTTTCATTGTACGCTGCTCTTGTCTCTCTGTGGCTCTCCCCATCCTGTCTCTACCCTTTTCCAAATATCTCCAGGGCGTCAATTGCGTCATGTGACTGGTGTGCTTGTGATTACAGCAGTTGGCAACTACACTCATCTGTGAGGAAGAGCCCAAAATACCTTGAAAAAACGACAGCATGTACAGAAGTATAAGTTCAGAAGAGAGTGGCAACACACTCAGGACTACCCAGTTTGACAATGACACCCGAATACCCTCCTCTCTCCCCAGGCCAACCTTTGGACCCCCCTCCTCTCTCTCCTACTCCTGTCACGTTGGCTCGCTCTCCTCACTTCGCTCACTTCCCTGTGTCCTCCTCCTCCTCCTCCTCCTTTTTTAAAAATATTTTTTTTCTGTCTGGCGTCTGGTCCACTAGAGCTGTATTTAATTAGTTTCTGTTGGGTTAATTAGGGGCTAAAGTTAGGGGGTCGGACCACAACAAAAGCGGGTCAGGCTGGACGGATGCAGGTGCTCCGGTGTGGTTGCCAGATTCCACCGTTCAGATTAAGATGGCTGCAAATTGTCTGGAGTATTGGGGAGAGAGGTAGAGCCACCAGTGAATCGCAGGGGAGGAGGTTTTCCACCACATATGGGATGGCAACTTCTTATGCACTGCATGCTGGCATTATCATACTTATCATTTGATACATTTCAACGTCTTTTCTTTGCATTTTCAAAAAGAAACCACTATATATTTACAGGATTTCAGCTTGCTTTTTATATCTTTTACCTCTCATATAATTATACTGGCACACACAGCTGATCTAATGTATGGTGTGTGCATGTGATGTGTTTGCCAGTCTGTTCCTCGTTGCCATACAAGGTGCTGTGTTGTATGTTCTCAGTCATATCGCTCCCAGCACTCAGTCTCTTTTTTCATCTACGCGTGGCAGCTATACCCTTTTCCTTCTGCTTGGTCGGTTGGCTGTGCAGAAGGAAAAACATGTGGGGAGGACTTCAAATGACCAATCCAGACAAGTGAAGTGTACATAAAATGGGCAACTCAAGCCTGTGAAGTGTACATCAGTGATCACGTAAATGAAACGAATGACAGCAGTAGATGTGAGTCTAGAAAAGCTTCAGGCTGCAGCACTTTGAAGGTTACCTGCTTACTTATTGTACTTTTGGCATGTATTCACTATTTTCAAACATATCAAAATGGCTAACAGGGGCTTTTTAAATAGACATATGTCAAATATGCACTTCGATACAGACTGATATATGTAACTTTGATTACAGAGAAGAGCGAGAAGACCAGATTTGACCTTTTCTTCCATCCTGTGGAGATGAAGAGGGACCAGATGAACTGATACGAGGGAAGAGGAGAGGAGAGGAGGAGAGAGAGGGCATCTCTGGCATGGCTGGAGACCCTCAGTGTGTGAGGGTCCTGGGGCCCTTTAGACAGGCGCCAACCCAGCAGGGAAGCAGAGACAATCACACAGCACCAGATTCAATGCACAGAGATGGGAGGGGACACAAAGGGGAGGGTTGAGGAGGAGGAGGGGGGTAGCCAGTGGGACAAAGAGCACAGCTGAGAAAGGTGGAGGACATGACAAGGAGAAGAGGAGGCAGGTCCAGGTAGAAATGGAAAGAGCTGCGGAATAAAATAGTTGAAAGGAGATGGATGAAGAGGGAGAAAACGACAGGGTGGATCAAGAGGAGGTGAGAGGAGAAAGAGTAAAAGGAAGAAAGAGCAAGCTAGAGAGAGATAGCATATATTCCCTCTGTAACAGTCTTTATCACCAGCCCAGATCGTGGCGTATGAACAGTGATCCAAGTCAACCATCTGCTGAGGCTAGATAAGCCTGGGAGAGCTGGGTATTGAGCTGTCACTCAGGGAAGAGCGCAGAAAAAGAAAGAGAGGAGGGAGAGAGGAACAGAAGAGAAATAAAGACAGAATGGGAGAGGGAGGGAGGGGTTCTGCACAAGGTAGGAAAATTCAAAGGAAAAGATTTGTGCAGACTGGAGAGCATCCGTCTTGTTAGCGAAAGACTTAATGTCTAATAGATGTCCAGCCCTGTCCTGCCTCGTCTAGAAATAATCCTTCAGCTGATGAGTCAAACAATAAAACAAGGCTATTTATTGGGTGTCATTTTTGTCAACCCACACACACACACATACACACACAGTCATGCACGGACACACACACACACACACACACACACACACACACACATACACACATCCACTCACATGAGGGTGTTTGTTTTCTCTCACTAACATACACATTCATACATGTCACTAGAGTTTTCAGTACTGTTTTCATTTTTTTAAAATAACTCTACGATTCACAACACACACACACACACACACACGCGCACACACACACTCAGATACAACAATTGAAAAAAAGCAGGTATGTCTCAGTTGATTAGACACCTCTACTGATGGTGAGGATCCCCAGAGAGGAAGATGGGTTACTAGTTGATTAAGCCTATGTGTAGGTGATTAAGTTAAATCCCACTTCAACATACCCCCCTAAACCACTTACTGCATTAATATGAATGACATTATTATACTGTATGTGTGTGAGAAAGAGAGAGAAAGTGGAAAAAAGTTTTACATTCAATATTGGTTGATTTGTGTCATCATTCACCTGCTTTTGTGTTTTTAACATGTACATCCAATCCCAGCTCTCCATTTTTGGATGTGTGTTTGTGTTAATAGTGTGATACTGTGGTAGTATGGGGGCGTGAATTAAGGCCGGGAGGGGGGTCAGGCCCGGGAGTGGGGGTTAGGAGGGGATTAGCCGAGGCCAGTTGGATCATTTTACAGCCGGAGGACCCCCCCTCACCCTCTGCAGTCTCCTGGACAATGAGGATTAAACTCCTCTTGTTCCTCAACTCTGAAAAACGGCAGGACGACAAAGACACTATTCCTCCTGGGTCCCCTGGCTGTAGCTGGGAGCTGAGCTGAGGAGAGGAGGGAGGGAAGGAGTGAAGAAGAGGAGGAGGAGGAGGGAGGCAGGAGGAGGCAGGGGGTCTATCCTAAAATTAATCCCTTCACAGTTTCCTCTGGGTGCAAAGTGAGATATGAGGCAGACATGTCTAATGAAACGCTACAGTCATCTAAGGGCACAGCGATAAAAGCATATATTAAACTAATGGAGCTCATCATTAGTGCCTCTCTTAAGCGGATCGAGAGGGTTGTGCTCTCCTTTGGTGATCAGCACGGAAGATTAATCAATTCCATAAAACTCCACCTTGTGCAGCAGTCGTATAGCAATATACTCACCCACCCATAATCCTCTACTAAACTATGACTAGACTCAGTTTCTATTTGTAGTTTACATTAGAATAGTGTGACATTTGGGAAACATGCTTTTGACTATTTTGATGAGAGTTACATAGAGATCTACCAATGTCTGTACAGTAAATATGGAGCTAAAGCCAGGAAACATTAGCTTAGCTTAGCATAGAAACTGGTAAGAAGGGAAACAGCGAGCCTAGCTCTATCCAAAGTTTCTACCACAACATGTCGTTTTTACACTTCGGTTTTTGTACAGATAAAACAAACGTACCGTGTTTATTAGTGATCTTTGAGGTGCTGGTAGGCAGATTTCGGAGATAGCTGTTCGCCCCGTTCTTTAAGCTAAGTTAAGCTAACCGGTTGCTGTCTGTAGCTTCATATTTAATGTACAAATATGGTAACAATCATCTGGCAAATTATCACATAAGCTCCCCAAATGCTTAACTATTCCATTGAGTAGTGTGTTTTAGGCTGATTCTGTTACCATCAGACAGAGCCAGGCTAGCAGGCTTACCCTCCAGGCTTCCAGTCTTTATTTTAAGCTAAGCTAAGCCATCACCTGGCTATTTCCCAAAATGCCAAACTGTTCCTTCAAAAATACATTGTATCACACAAATAACAGCCATATTGTATGACTTGGGCACTCTGTGAACAAAAAGTCCTCCAAGCTTAGCAAATTGAAAGATAAATCTTATGTAAAAGCCTAGTGTTGAGCAGTGTGTGATCATAGCCTGAGGCATGATGATTAGGAATCCCTATGTAGCAAAGTGTCCACCCTGGGACATACTAGTGGGCTCAGTATGTGGCAGAGTGTCAGGCTTAGGGAAGGAGACCGATTTGGTTGGCCTCCATGTTTTACTGTAACAATGACTGTTGCTTATAGGAATAGAGGACAAAAGTAATTTTTTGATGTTGTGATGCTGAGAACCAAATTTACTGGTCAACATCCAAGTGTGAGGGGCGATAAAAGATGAAGACAATAGTAACAGAAAGTCCACTGGCTTTAATCTGAGAAAAGAAATGAGGGAGTCAATATAGGAACGTAAAGAGAGGATTGAAAGAGAGAAGCGAGGAGGAGGGCGAGGAGCACAACAGAACCAGGGGGAGTTAGAGGAGAGAGGAGAGCAGAGGAGGGGCCTTTCATACAAAAAAGCCTCTCTTTTACTTATAGAAGGGAAAAAAGAGCAAAAGAAAAGCTTCTTCTCGCCTCCTGGACGCAGTGTCAAACCCAATCAGTGTCTGGTCTGGCAGTGCTGCTCGTCTCCCAGGCACCGGCTCACAATGGAGGCGAGCCTCGGCCGCCACACCTCTCACTTCCAATCTGCGTCCTCCAGGAAAGGCCTGAGAGCAGGGGGCCGCGGGGAGAGCCAACAATGCACCTCAAATGTTCAAATTCTCATAAAAAAATCCATGTGTGATGAGAATTGGATTAACTAGTAAAAGTAAAAAACTCTCCTCAAGTAGCTTTAGATCAGTTCATGTTGATTTGGACAGTTAATATCAGTTTTATTATTGTGAAAAAGTGTGGCTTAGGATACATGTCTGGGTGTAGGCAGTTATTGTTCTTAAAGATTTTCAATACAGGTGGATAGAATGGGACTTAGTGTTAGGGTGTATCTACGTAAAGCCAAACACAAACATGGATAAACTGCTCGACGATTACAACGACCAACAATCCCTGAGATGTGGAGTCCCGCGCTAATAAACGTGAGCAACAAGGCTTGATCCTTAAAAACCTCGCAACTCAAAAAGAAAAAAATGTCTATCTTGAATAGACACCCCCTAAATCGCATTGTTGAGCAAATCCTGTATTAAAAGGAAAGAGTTACTCTGCATTTATACTCCTGAAGACTTTAGTTAAGCCAGTGCCTCTGCCACTTTGCAGCGCGGGCTTCATCGAGCCTGAGTAAATCAGCCTCTCAATGGCGATTGGCTGAAGCCGAAGGGGCCATCTTTTTCACACGCTTCCTCACTTGCCGCCCCCCCATCCCTCTCTCGGCTAGTGTTTACCCGTCACCAAACAATGGCTGGTTACTGGCAATTAAACAGCATTTTCCGAGGAATCCGTGGCACTGGTCTAATGGCATTACTGTTGGATGATTCAATCCTTGAATAGTCAACAGGATTTTGCCTCTCACCAGGAAAATACTGCTTTATCGAATTACCCGTATTACATAGATTTACCCAAAGCTTATGATTCAGGGTTCACAGATTACTGCTCTTCGAAAGATGGCGGGAGAAAGGCGTGATAGGCCAGGGGAGTGATGACTCCAACACCTCAAAGCCGGGCGCTGCTGTCACTGGCACACTTTTCCCCAAAAGGCTAAAGCAGACCAAGGATTTACCCAAAAACCTCTGCAGATTTAGAGAGATTATCAATTTACCTGAATGCAAAGACTTCTTTTCTTTTATTGTTCTTTGCGTTTCTGACTTGGACTTTAATATCATATGATGCAAGTCTTAAAAGATGGCTTACACAACAACATATACAATCACACACACACAAACACACAAACATATAGGAGCCAAACTGCACATTGTGCCCTTTGACCTTCCATGGGTCGAGTCGGGCTGGGCAGCTCGGGGAACCAGGAAGACCGGCCAAGTCCATTATCTCACAATGAAGGGCTAATTACTGGGCCTGCAAGCCTCAAATCACACGGCAGCAGACTGCCTGTGTCTGTCCTCCGCTCACCCAACATCTTAATTGCTCTTTTATTCTCTCTCTGTTTTTACTGTGCCTCTCTCCCCGACTCGCTCCTTCTCTCGCCTAAGACATTTCACACATAAAAGCAAGATGCTAATTGCCTGCTATGGAAATATTGGGCCTGTGATTAGCAAGGCAGAAGGTTTGGCTGGCCTGTGTTTTTTTCCCCATCTGTATGATGGAGTGTGGAGCCAGCAGGCCGGGTGTAGAAATAGGAAACTGCGGTCGTTGGTGGTGAAAGGAAATTCATTTTTCTGTCATTCACAAGCAGGGCATGGTTGAAAGTGTGAGGATTGTCATTGTGCTCCAGCGGCAATTTGTCAGACTGCTGCGCTGGCGAAATGTTGATAGAAAATCTGCTTGAACAAAATTACAGGAAAATTTGTTCAGTTGCTTTAAGGCAGAGTTGGATTATTGTTATCATTAGCATTGACATTATAATGAGAGTAATTATTTTGCCCCCATATAGTTTAAATATCTGGACCACCAGTCTGGACTACTAACTGTCAACCTGAGTTAATAAAGGGAAAATAAATCAAATGCACAAAACAGGGTGGTGCTCATGATTGGCTAATGAATTTATTATCCAGGTTTGATGAGTAATTTACCCAGACCCTCATTATGTTCTCCTCCCCGACCCTGACGTATTATCTCAATCTGTAAGTAATTTACTAATAATAGCTGCACATAATCATCTAACAAGACAACAGGGGTTAGTCTTAATAGACTCCATCTTGAGATGCATATACATATGGAAATGAGACCCAGTGGGGGAATTTGCCTCAGCTTCTGCTCTCCTAACAGCGCCCTGTAACCTGCTTGTTTTCTCAAGAGTTATTCCTTTAAGGGCATTCTTTTCAATTTCAATGGAGAACTGACCAACTTTAACCCATCTCTGACTACAATCTGTTTTTCATCAGGAAAGGAAGTAAAAATCCTCTCAAAATACAATTCTGCAAGTGTGCATGTGGATTATATTTATTTATTTAAATGATATCCATTACCTATGAAACAAAGCATTTCAAGCCGCAAATTAGAGTTTTATAGCACAAAAAGAGGGGAAAGATGGAAACACAAGAGACAACATGGAGATATAACAGACCAAGTAAAAGCTATAAAATCAAGAAACAGCCCAAAAAACAAAACAAAAAGACTTGTTTTAAGATGCATCCTAAAGATGTGCTGCTTTGGCTTTTCTGAGACTCAGCCGATTCAACCTCTTCCCCTCTGCTACTTTTTCTATTATGACGCATCCTTGAAAATCTTTAGTTCTTTTTCATACACTTCAGACGTTAGAAAGTTATTTTAGTAACTTTTCGTCATTCAGAGTCACCTGCCAATTGACCTCGGCCTTGTCCCAGTACCAAACCAAAGCTTTTTGAGAACCTTGGCGGATATTGAAATGCTCTTTCAGACACTTTCGCTTTGCTGTGGTCCCTCAAGTGCTTTGTTCATGATGTTGGAAAAGATGGAGAAGGGAGAGAGTCTGGTTTTCCCAACGATGGGAGCGGTGGAGTGTTTGGGCAGAGCAGTGATTGGTGGTGGTGGGGGAGGTTTGGGGGCCAAGAGGGGTGCAGGTCGGCTGTTCAAAGGCTGGCTTTTTGCATTGTTGGTCAGTTGGGGATTAAGGTCCTCTGTGCAGCAGAATAGCCCCTCTAATTAAAAAGGATAAGAAGGCAGAAAAATAGCGAGAGGCACGGGAGGAAGCATAGAGAGAGGGAGAGGGGAGAGCAAATTTGCAGAGAAAAGAAAGAAAAGAAAAACTGTTTTCAGTGTCACTCCTGCAGCCGGGCCCGTTGATTTAGACTGGATTAACTTTACACTCCTCCTCCCTATTTCTCTCTGTCACTCTCTCCCCCGGTCTCTTTCTGTCATTCTATCTATCTTGCAATTTCCGAACTTTGTTCTCCACATGCAATTTAATCTCTTGAAAGAACAGTTAAACAATGCATTCAAAGCAGAAAGGTGGACCTAAAAGAGAGCTACATCTGTATATTTGTTGGTGTAATCTCTTAAAAAACCTTGACTGGTTACATGTAACAGCTCGGCCATTTCAAAAATATCTTTCATCTAATCTCAGCTGTCGCCAGAAACTTAAACCAGACAATGTTTCATTCTGTTGCAGGATTGCGAGGAGTGAGTTTGTATGCAAGGTGACATTTTGCTGTATGCACCCAGCCACTTGCACCAGTATGTGTATGTGTGTGTGTGTGTGTGTGTGTGTGTGTGTGTGTGTGTGTGTGTGTGAGAGTGTGTTGCTCACTATTTGCCGTCATCAGAATGTGAATAGAAGGACTGTGTGCTGTGCCCCAGATGCTGGCTGACAGTAGGTGGGCTGTTTGCCTTGGGGATGCCAGGTTGTGTTTTTGTTTGGCCCTCCTCTGTCCCGCCTGCCTCCCTCCCCTCGCCCGGTGGGGGGTCCAGGGCTCCTGGGGCCGGTCCCTGCTGACCAATACCCAGGTATGATGCCTCTCAGTTTGGCTAACACTAGCCGCAGTCCGCAGGAGGTTAACGAGGTACCAGCAGGGACAAGACATTCAACCCTCCCATGGGCAAACCACAAGTGGTGGATGTATCTCAATGAAAGGGGGGAATATGATATGATGCAAGCCATGCCATGCAATAGTGGGTGCAAAAGGGGTTAAATGGTAATCATACTGCAGGTGCAATATAAAACACAGTACACTGATACTCAGTTATCAAAGACAAACTCTCCACCAAGGCATTTTTTTTTAGCAAAAAGCCTCTCAGCTGACCAGACGTAAGTCTTTAGGCCCGATTACGCTAGCATTTCCAATGGGGACATTTTGGAGCAAAATCCCTGTGAATCTATTGTGTTAAGTTTAACTTCAAGAGACCTTTGAGGGAACGGAGAGCTGCAAGGTAAATGGAGAAACCAGTACTAGCTTATTGGCGGTGCGGCACCAGGTATGCTTAACACTCTTCAGCCAGACACTAAAAAGGCGGGTTGGGGTTAGGCGGGAATTGATTAAATAAATATAGCTGTTTTAATAAAAAAATAAAAAGTGTTAACTTATTGTTTCATGAGCGACCTAGCTTGGCTCTTGTCTTGCCCGTTTATTAAATGAAATGATGTACATTTCTAAGAACATAATGCCAGGAGGGAGTTAAAGACAGTACAGAGACAATGCACTACCGGCTAGTAGCTCACTAACTAGCTCTGCAACTAGTCCCCATGTCCATGACCTTTAAGGTGCCTGAAAACTACAACTGAAATTTTGAAAAGAATTACAGCCAGCTATATCTCTGTTGTTTCCCTCAGAAACACCTGCTGTCCAAAGCTCATGCAGACTCTTCAGCCAAAACAGTTACACTATAATTCAATATCCACGGACGCTCACTTAGGTTTGTTGTAGAATCATCAATACATGTATCGCTTCCTCCGCCATGCCTATCAATAAATCTATCAATGTGAGTTCTACAGTGCAGATGGCAAAAAGCAAGCAGTCATGACGTCCAATATAGTTATGTGTGTGTTTGTGTGTGTGTGTGTGTGTAACAGATGGAGTCTGTTGAGTGGGCCAAGACATTGATTTGACCTTGAGATGGACAGCTGAAATGGTTGATACAAAACCTGAGGATCCACTAATATTGAGCACTTACATGATAGACAGACAGACAGACAGACAGGATTATGAATATGTACAGTTATACAAACAAAAAGACCTGTAATAATGAAGGTAAATTACATGAATTCTGAGCAGTTTCCAACACTGAAAATAAGAACCATTTTCCACTAATTCACATTTAAAATGAATGTATATAATGGAACCAGATGCTCTTGATTCATCACTTTTCAAAATAGATAGACATGAAAGAATACAGTAATGTATATAAATTACAGGTTATTCATATTGTATTGCAAATATGAATTTAAAAGAAGAGAGATTGAATCCCATAGCCACTAATGATTCGTAAGATTTTTGCTATCATTTATGGTCTGTAGCCACATTAACCAGTCCTATAGGGAGCAAACAAAAGGCTGCTGGAGGAGTAGGCAGGCAGCACATCATACTTTCCTCGTGCCAGCCAGTATTATCCAGTGCACTGTGAGAGAGGGGTATCTCAGTCCCACGATGCTTAGCCTTCAATTCGTCTCCCTAACAGCAGGAGAAACCGTGACTTTGTCAATTGGCCCGCAGACAGGGGGAGGGCACATTGCCACAGACATTAACAAGCGACTTCACCTTTTTACAACCACGGCCCTGTTTAGCTGAAACGCTCCCCAGGGCTATTAGATATTTTCCGATGAATTATATATCAGAGCTGAAGATGAAAGGACTCTGCGTGAGCCAAGAACATAGCTGTGGGACAACAAGGGGACCAGATAGGCCTACTTAAGCCCGGTTAGGCTGTTTGTTTTAGTGTGATCGCTGAGGGAAAATGGGAAAACTCCACTAAAACTGTAAAACAGTGAAACTGCACATAAAGAGGGATTAAATTTAGTCCACTAATGACCAAAATCATATCATAATATTAACAAAATATGTTTAGCAAATTTTTGCCCCAATTTTTTTTCCCACTGTTGACAACACTGACTAAATTATAAACAATTAGGTATTTCGTGAATACCTCCAGTCCATAGACTTCGATTTAAAAGGTTGTATTAATTTTAGTCTCATGTAAGAACCCAGCAGCCTCACAGTCTGTTCATCTGGCATGTAGACTCCTAATTAGTTCTCTAACCTGCTGCTTGTTTGGGAGCATCAATTAAAAGCTTCAGTCTGGACTGCTGAAGCCAAAGCTTTGTCAACATGGAATGAAACCAGTTTTTTTTTTATTACATTTATCCTGAATTGGAACAACTGGATTTAAGCACTACAGAGCAGAATTAGCTCTGGAGAAGAAAAAATATTTTCAAGAGGCTCATGGTGTAGGCCTAAGCCAGAACATTTGATGAACGACATACTTTAGGCTTCTGTTTTTTGTCTTGAAAAAAAAAGAGACAGGAACCTCTTTTATAGGGTTACACAGAATCAAACTGTAACAGAGAAGAAGAAAGAAGTTGTTTTCACCTCTCGCTATACAAAACCCCGCTTCAGTTTTGCTTGCTCAGCCTCTTTTGACAATTAAATCTGCAAGCTGAAGCTTACATTTTCTGATTCTTACTATGAGCACGTTTATGTTGATTATGAAAATGGTTTACTTAGCTCCCTGCAGGTGCTCAGCTCTGATTGGCTGCTCTTGGTCAGTGCACCACATGGACATCTCTAAACACTGAAAATTAAACGTAAACCTCATTATTAATGCTGAGAAGGGTGTGCATAATATAATCTTTCTTTTTAAACGATAGAGAAATGATAGCACAATGCAGTCAGGGGCAGCAGTGGTGGCTTTGAGCTGATGTTGCCACCACCAGGCCACTTTACTCCAGCTGCTGCATCTTCTCACACACCTCTGCCCATCATATTTTCTCTCGTTTCCATTGGCTGCTAACATTTCTCGCAGTCTCTCTCCCTCTCCATAAATACCGAGCATTTCTTAGTATTATCCGCATCCAACAAGCTTACCCGGGAGGAAACTAATCAAAGCCGCTTGATATAACCACTCTGCGCTGCCGAGAGAGCTGTTTAGAACAAGACGTTTAAAAAAATACAACTGAAGTAAGTGATTTCTTTAAAGATCGCAGTCTAATGTTTTTGTGTGTTTGAGTGGGAAGGTGTTTTATTTGAAACGACGGTGAAAGCCACGAGGAGCTGATGGAAATGCAGACAGCCTACAGGGAGATAATTGGGTAGGCGTGCTATGAAACTTTTCCCCTTCGTGCCTCTGTGGGCTGCATGCTCCGAGCAAAGGGGCATTCAACCGATTAATAGCAGTCCACAACTTCAGAGAATACACTCCAACTGCTGGATGTTGGCTGCAGACTCTCGATGTATTCAGACACGTAGAGGAGGGTGAGCCCACCTCAGGTCAAGTTGTAGGTAGATTCTTTAAATCTTCAATCACATATTAAATTAATTGTAAATATCCCACTTTATAATCAACCTATTGGAATAAAGTCATTAAAGAAAAATAAGAGGTTATTTTCTGATGTTATTTTAGAAAATAAAGTTCAGTGATGATTGCGCCAGTTTGCGTAACAACCATGTATTTTATTTTATTTTATTTATTATTAGTCGCTGCTGCAATTTTGACGACAGACCCTTTTAACAGTTAATGAAAATTGCTCGCATGGTGCAATGCAAACAGACAGGAAGTGACTGGGCCGAAGCAATAATAATAATATAAATAAAAATAATGATCATCGTTTAAACGCGCATGTGTCCGTTTGGGAAAGTGAGTCGCAGGGTTGGTTGTGCTGGGGTTCGGGGTTGGTGGGGGGGTGGGGTAGTTGTCTGGCAGTCAGCTGGTCTGATAAATACAATGCCGGTCTTTGTTTTATTTTCGTGACGCAGAAAATTAAGGAGGCCTGAAAGCGGAGTCGTGGCTGGCGTCCTGTAATCAGGCCAGCGCGTGCCGTCCGGATTATCTCGTTAATTTCTTACAGAAAGACGAAGAAGAGAGAGAGGGGAAAAAATCTCTTGTAGCCAATAATAATTAATGGCTGGGCAGGGTATTTATTATTGAACGGATAGTGGAGCAACCGGTAGCGAAAAAAGTGACAGATTGAGGAGTGGCCGTTATTGGCTCAATAAAAACGGGGGGTCCTGGTATAGATAGAGGAGCACCCTGGGGTCCTGGGAACTTTATTCTACAGGTAGGTGTCACTGGAAACGTTAGGAGAGGCTTCAGACGGCAGCATATGGTATACAAAGACTAATTAGCTAAATTGTGTTTGTAGGATGTGTTCATTACTTTTTCTGTTTCAGGCTATTAGGCCCAACAATGGCCTTACTCTCCAGAGAAAACAATAATATAATAGATTTAACAGGCCTATTGCATTATAATTCCTAGGTACTAGGTCGCATCTCTAACATTCATATGAATTAATATTAGTCCTATAAATATTTAATCTATACTAAAATAAGACCTAAAATATTAGTATATTAATATTATTAATATAAAAATAGAGGTCCACACATTTATCTCACAAATAATTCATTCATGTAATAATATTCATGTACGAACAGAATATTGCTGATCCTTGTTAAAATCTTAAATGTTATTTGGGATACATTTGTTTCTGTTTTTTCGTTGTTGTAAAAGTTTGAACGAATGATTTGCTGCTTTGTTGCTCGATTGTTTTATAACAGACCTCGTTTAGATGAAGCGGTCCTTTCACGAGGAGTGCTTAATAATTGTAGATGTAAAATATGACACTGAAATGTATCCTGTAACCCCCCCACACACAGTACCTGGAGACTAATTTAGTGGTCCATCTCCTTGTTTGTTTAGATTAAGATTAAGTGCTCCTCTCTAATCAACACTTTTCGATAGTCTCACCTTCCAAATCTAATTACCGGGAGCAATTCATTAGGAAAGGAGGGGGAATCGCCCCGAGGAGTATCAATAATATGACAGAATTCACTTTGGGCAATGCCTCCATGTTTCTAATTATTTGCTAAAGTTCTCCTTCGTATTGTAATTTCGTTACATTTGAATGTACAAGGGTTTCAGTGGCCACGAACAATAGGCTCCAGATATAGAAATGAAGATGCTCTGTTGTATTTGAATGAGCGCTCAGTTTGCAGTATTGGCTTCTTTGTTTGTTCCCTTAAGACTTTTGTTATCAGCATTACTTATCGGTCAACAGTGGGCTTTGTTTCTGCAAATGGCCCCCCAATCAGCTGTCTATGTAGCTTCGCCTAACCTGTGGGTATATGCTAATTGAGAGCCCGGTTGGGGCCCAACGAGTGTGCGCATTTTAACGACAATGTTTTGTTTTGGAGGTAGGAGAGGAGGAGTGTGTTTGGGAGGGGGGGTGATAGGGGGCGGGCTCATAGTAGCAGTTAGTGTGTGTGTGTGTGTGTGTGTGTGTGTGTGTGTGTGGTGGGGGTGATGGCGTAAACGCCTGTCAGCCAGACAGGGCATCCTCAGTCCAGCGGGGACAGCTGGGGGTCTCCACTCGGCTTTAAGAGCCCTGCGAGTCCGAGGACGCCCACTTCTCTGAGCCCACCGCGGTGCGTAAAGGCTGCGCGTACACAGACGAATCTGTAGAACCACCTTAAAGCCCGTCCCGTTTTGTGCCCTGTTTCAGGTTGATCTGGACGAGGTGAAATACCAGAGACGCGAGAGGATTAAAACACTTTACTTCCGCTCAATTTCTTCGTATTTTTTCTCATTTGGTGCCCATCCGTCCGGCCACCAGCATGATGTCCTACTTGAAGCAGCCGCCGTACACAGTGAACGGCCTGAGCTTATCTACCTCCGGAGTGGACCTGCTGCATCCTTCAATGGGATACCAAGGTAATATTCCCCCATGTGCAACCCTTAAGATCGTTTATGTGTATTAAATAACCAGAATGTGGCCAGAATGATTTGCATCGGATTAATCACTATTTTTATTTCTTAACGTCAGAAAATAAAATACTTATGCTATTCATAACCAATGCCTCTTTAGAACATTTCAAGCTTCTATTACTGTTTATGTATCCTTTTTAAGGTCGTACTTGTCTGAAATGAATTTGCAGAAGTTCAAGCTGTTATTTCTTTTCTTTTTTTTTTCTTTTCCATAACCACAGTTTCCCCCTCACCCCTCTTCTTCTCAGGAACCCCTCGCAAACAGAGGAGAGAGAGGACGACCTTCACTCGGGCCCAGCTCGACGTGCTGGAGAATCTGTTCGGCAAGACTCGGTACCCCGACATCTTCATGAGAGAGGAGGTGGCCTTAAAGATCAACCTGCCCGAATCCCGCGTGCAGGTGAGCCTCCAACTTAAAACACCTCAACCGCATTGTCTGTTCACAGAGGATGGATAATTGGTCATTTGGTCAGACACTCCAATTGTCCCACTACTGGAGAAGTGCGTGATAACAGTCACTTTTTGAGACGATTATATTTAAGTTATAAACTTGCTTTATAAGTAACTCCTTTTTTCTATTTTCATAGTAAAGTTTTAGATGGAAATGGAGTATTTAAAGCAGTTAAGATTAATATCAGTATTTGAAAACGACGAATAAAGTGGATAGTTTGGAACAATAACATACATTTCTAAATATAAGCGTGATTTTTTTTTTTTTCACTTCAGAATACTTTATTGATCCCAGAAGGGAAATCATTTTCATCAATAAATTTGGACCTTCTTAATTTTCAAATCACCATTACACTGCAGGGTTTAATCCCGGATTCAGTCAAAAGAACATTCCCAAACCCCGAGTTGTCTTTATAGCTAAATTAAATTAATTAATTTAATTAAACGCATTTTTCCATTCCAGGTATGGTTCAAAAATCGACGGGCCAAACATCGCCAGCAGGCCCAGCAAACCCAGAGTGGCGTGCAGAACAAGGCTGTCAGCAAGCCGGTGAAAAAGAAAAGCTCCCCGGTCAGAGAGGTCAGTGCAGAGAGCGGAGCCAACGGGCAGTTCACGCCGCCCTCGAGCACCTCGCTCCCGGCTGTGAGCAGCAGCGCGGCGCCGGTGTCTATCTGGAGCCCGGCCTCCATCTCCCCGCTCTCCGACCCGCTGTCTACCTCCTCCTCCTCCTGCATGCAGCGCTCTTACCCCATGACCTACACCCAGGCGTCGGGCTACAACCAGGGCTACACGGGCTCCTCGTCCTACTTCCCCGGGATGGACTGCGGCTCCTACCTTTCGCCTATGCACCACCAGCTGTCCGCCGCGGGCTCCGCCATGAGCCCCATGGGCAGCAACGGGGTGTCCAGCCACCTGAGCCCCGCGTCTTCCCTCTCCTCGTCGGCCTACGGGACGACGGGTCTGGGCTTCAGCGGCGCTGCAGACTGCCTGGACTATAAGGACCAAACAGCCTCCACATGGAAGCTCAATTTCAACGCGGACTGTTTGGATTATAAAGACCAAGCAGCGTGGAAATTTCAAGTGTTGTGAGAGGAGAGAATTAAACGGACAATTCCCACAAACTACAGACTACACAGGCAAAACCCAAAGTTGGGGGCAGCAAGTGCGGCGTTTTCCCACGACGACAGGCCCCAACTTCTACCTCGGGCAGATCAGAGCAGGACTGCCGGCAGGTTCTCACTTGTTGGGTTAATTTATTGAACATTCAGACTGACTTCTCCCCATCTTTGATCAAGGACACGGAACAAATGTGTTGACCAAAAGGAAAAAAAGGATCAAAAGAGAGAAAGATCCATGCCTAACTTGGTTGAGTTGGAGGAATAGGTCAGGGTTTCTTCTAAGCTCCTTAAAGACTCCCCTCTCTTGTCTTTTTTTGTATTTTGTTGGCTCGCTGAAGGCCCCTTTGATCAAAGCGTTGTGCATGAGTGTGTGTGTTGTAGAGAGAGTATGTGAGTGTGTGTGTGTGAGAGAGAGAGAGAGAGCAGCTCTGACATTAACCTGGATGCACTATTAATTTATGAGAAATATGTTTAAAACTAGTTATAAGAGACAATCAGTCTGTTTGCGTGTGCTCATAAATGTCCATTATGTGTTTCTGAATTACCCCCGTGTTAGATTCCTTTTAAAATTTGTGATTCTTTGTACATCCTGTATGCAAGTTTGCTTCGCGCCAAACATGCGCCACAAACCCAGCTGTGAATTTGATAGATTTATTTCCATGTCTCGGGTGTAAAATGATAAATTATTATAAGGACATATAGGATCGGGGTGAATCAAGGCAGCAAGCAAGGTCCCAATTGAACTGTAAAGTGCGGTGAGAAGGCCACAAACACACTAAATAACAATAAAGACCACTTGACTTTGACCCAACACTGTGCCTGCATGTGTAAATCTACATCTTCTGTGTTTATTCCAGTTTTTTGTCGCCTGTTTCTGCACACAACACACCACAACACACCAACAAGGAGGGAAAACCCATCTCATGTATCCACATATTTATTTAGATTTGACACGTTTTGGTTTGGCATAAATCCTTCGTTAAACGTGCCAAATTCAATCCACTAAATTAAAGGTCAATTATCAAATGTCATTACAATTTCCCCACTTTCTACTACTTCACTAGAGTCCGTGATTTGTGTCCAGGCCCGGAGGAATGTGAACTGTGGGAGAGCTATGTTAATCCCGTCTCATAAAGAGGATAATCCAACATTTTTATTGACGGCTGCTCTTTGGTTCGGGGCGCACCGCTGGCCAGTTCACACGGAGAAATGTGAGAGGAGCTCTGCTGCTCAACAGTCCGGAGGCAAACATGGCTTTAAAGACCGGTTATACACAAAAGCGAACAGCAGACAGGGAAGCGGAGGAAGCTTCAAACAATGACTCCATTTGTGAGCCATATAAAGGTGGGTAAACTTGGTCAAATGTAATTAAGTCTGTATTTTATATGTTCAGAAAACACACACACATACACAGTTCACAAGTGGTTGAAGATATTGTTTCTATCCATCTGCAGGTGGCTGACTGAGCTGCATCTTTAGGTACATGATATTACTGCGCCCCTTATATATGTTTCAGAAACTCCAAATCAGCTTGAAATGATGCATTAAACCCTCCTCCTGCGCTCCACAGACGGCGGAGGAGCCGCTCTGATAAAACAATCTCGATCAAAACCAACGTGTCCATCTGTTGCATTAACTGGGATCAGTCCTGTATCGCGCACGTGGATTTGTGTGGCCACGAAGCCAGGCAGCCTGACAGGCCCAGAGGAAGAGGAAGAAGAGGAGGAGGAAGAAGAAGGCTCGTGCTACCGGTCTAATTAGGATGTGACAGGTGACGTCAGAGAGGCTTCTTAAATCCCTGCCGTGACTTTTTGCTGCCGTTGAAGGGCTTTGTTGCCAATTTGACCCCCAATTAGCGGCACATGACGCACACCACGGTGCAACTGACTACTGTCTGGGGCGCACTATCTATTAAACATCTATTAAACATCACTGTTAATCTAGCCTGTTAGATTTATTTGTATTTGTAAGGATAACACTGGATGATATGTTTTTATCTATTACATTTGTTGCGTACACAAGCCATAACGTGCAAAAACCTTACATCTTTACCTAAATAAAGATTAGTTAAGACAAATAAATACATTAAACAATATACATAAAACAGCTGGAAAGTGATGTACAACTGAGGTATAACGCATAAATCATTTGATATAATTTGATCCATATTGGCTATAATAATATAATAATAATAATAATATATATATAATATATCCCCCATATATTATAAACCCTTCAGTCCCTTCCAGTGGTTTGAGATTAATAAAACAGCCAAATCCATGTGCCCATAAAGATTAGAGCTCTTACATTTTATTCGTTACAAAAAATCACAATCATAACCAAATAAAACGTATCATAAATAAACTGAGCTCGAGGCTATGTGGGTTTTTTGTTGTTACAGTAGTCCTCGAAATATTTATTTTTTCTTGCTCCCAGCAGAGTCCTACTCAAAGCTTCAACAGGTTCAATAATAAATGTCAGCATTGAGCAGTAAGTCAGTCTTCCTGCAGCAGGAGGACCAGGGGCCCCCGAGTATCCATTCGGTTTTAATTAAGCACAAGCGGCACTAAAGGGGACATATGGGTCCGGCAGACGCGCTTCATTAATCCTCTCATCGCATTTGAGGATGTTAAACAATAAAAAAGAGCCTCGGAAGCTTCTTCTTGGCCGAGGCGACCGCACATTTAGTCGACGGTCACCCTGAGGCAGGGCTTTCCCCAGCGGCACCACTTCACCGCGGCCTGGGATTTCCAGGTTGGCCCGCCGGCTGGGAGGAGATCCGACCGCCGCTGTAGGTGCGTCTGGATCCGGCTCCACAGCGTCAAATCTACAATACTTTACTCCTGTTTAACTGCTGACAAACATATTAGCACATCAGGTGTCAGAATATATAGCCTGCTTTATTAGAAACATTAGTTTTTCACTTCACGTTGCCAGGCCAACAGGTTAGTAATACAAGGCTGTATCTGTATCTAGACTCCATATTGTAGGCTACCGTTTAATCTCCAAAATATTCTTAAATGGCCTAAAATGTGTTTTTGTGAGACACTGACAGCATTGTAAGCTTTAATATGATTTTAAATGGTCCAATAATATACTATTATCAGATTTTAAAATGTATTTAGTTTATGTATTGTCTATTATATGCTCTGCTTCCGACATGTCCCTCATTTGCTTCAAAATGTAACTGTTGTAACAATGCAATTTCCCACTGGTTTGAATAAAGTAACATGATTTCAAATGTATCATATTATCAATAATGTTATACAGTTATAAAAAACAGAGTGGGGCTGGATTCAAGATTTACTTTAACATAAAGGCATCATTTAATCATTGAATCTGGCTACATCTACTGCCAAAGAAACACAGGTTATATCTATGTATCTATGTGTATTATTGTCTGGAAAGATTCATGATTTGATCTATCCATCACTGCAGATACAGTCAATATAAGCTTTTCGAGACAATTGTCCATTTTCTTTTACTGCATGCCAAGATTTATGGAATTATTGGAACCATTAAATCACTTACTATATGTGTCAAATTAACAATATATTCTGGATTAAATCATAAAAGCCTTTTTAAAATCACAGGAAGGTCTGAACACCTAAATCCAACTAAATTGGTATCAGTAATGGCTGATTTAGATGTGAATACATTTCAGGTTAGCTTTATATCAGCTTTGAAAAACCATCCTGTTTTTACAGCTCTCTTTGTAGTCAGCTTATGGACGGTGATTGGTTTTTGAGTCAGACCAATACAACGGGCCTATTGGGAACAAACCAATATGTCAATTATTGTCTGAAGAGAGAGGAGAGGCATGACATAAAACATCAAGAAATGTTTATGACGAACAATTCTTGATTTTAAGAAGCCTATCAGAGTTCATTTAAATAGGCTATGTTATTATCAGCTGTACAATGTCACTGACAGGCATGTGACTTTGTTTTTTAAGAATAAAGAATTAGCGAAAGGCAACAGTCCTGCATTTCTGAATACGGTAACCGCCATTTGGTAAAGCGTGATCGGGACCTGATTTCTCGACAGCAGTTGCATAAAGTAAGCACAAGATGAATAAAGTTTCTTTTATAAACAGAAGAACATTGGAGGTAAACATCCAATTTGTTGGTGAGAATATAACAGAAGCCTATTGTTATGCATAAGTATGTGTCCTACATTCCCAGAGAGACGATGTCTATCACATATTAACACAGCAACACATACATAATTCATCTGCAATAACAACAGTCAAGGAATCTCATTTAAATGAATGAAACAATAGTGTTTCTGTACTCCTGTCAGACTGGCGGTTGAGGAATATGGTAAATGGTTAAAAGTACACCATCTTAACTCTACCATGACCCTCTCTATCTGTGTTAAGCCGTGTAATGTTTAGAGTGATTTCATCTCGTGGATTACACAATTTGATGAGATTAAACTCAATTCTATCAGATGCACACACTAAATGTTGCCATGTGATGTTTTAATGGGACTTAAAGCAATGCAAAAGTAGGTGCAGCTGGACGTGTGTTAATTTATAGGCTTTCTTTTACAGCTCCATTTCTATGCTGTAAAAAGGGTGGAGGGAAACCTGGTATATCTTATCATTCTGCTGAGAAATAGCAACTGACCAGAAGGCATTTTTGTGTATAAAATCTGGACCTGATTTATGTTAGACGTCCAGCTCTAATGTAAGTGTTTTCACATTTGGAAACTAAAATGGTAAAAGAGACACAGAGCTGATAGAAACTGAAAGCAGAAGTCGAAGGGAAAGTGTTTGTGGAGCTGTTTTAATTGTACATGTTGTTTTCGTTGAAAAGGCTCAGCAGTGATTTAAAAAAAAGTATTTTGATCCTGTACTTAATTACAAGTACAATAGGGCAATGCAAAGGCACTTTATAGAAGGCAAACTACTTCATACACTATTCTGCTAAAGCACCACAGTATAATCAGTACCATGTACTGTCTTAAAAGTATTAAAAATGAAGTTCTTGCTCAGCCGAAAAAGGGCCCCTTTGACTGATATATTATACGTATTACATTATTACATTGTTAATCAATGCAATCTGCATCAATGCATGAGCAGCATTTTAATATTGTAGCTGGTCAATGTGGAGCCAGTTTTAACTACTTTATATACAGTTAGTTCAGTCCAGTGATTCCCAACCAAATGGCGGGGCCCCCTCTGAAGGGTCACAAGACAAATCTGAGGGGTCGTGAGATGATTAATTAGAGATGTCCTGCTACACAAATGAGATTTTTGGAATTTTTCTTTAATCTTAATATCCTTATATTGGATCTTTTAACTCATTGGGCCTCAAACAGTTGGTTAAATGAAACAATCTGATTTTTAAAGGGGAAATGTCTCTTTGGTGCTGATAACTCATAGATATCTGAAACGTGACAAGGGGCCCCAGCAACACAATACTTTTTAATAAGGGGTCAGAAGACACACGTGATCCACTGGTTTAATCTTAATATGTTGTATTTGAGAAAAATGTCATGTGATTTTTTATTTAAAATTGTAATCTGAAAAGTAACCAGTAAATACAGCAGTTAGGTAAATGCAGTGGAGTAAACATGTCTCAATAGTGGAGTAGAAGAAGATTAGAAAGCAGCTTACAATGAAAATGTACTTTACAGTAAATGCACTTAGTTACAGCTCAGGCAATACCAAGTAATTCAATTAGGTGATTTATGTTAATTATTGTCATTTTGATGATCAGTATTATACATTTGTATGTCCCTTGGTGTCATCAAACAGTACATGTGATACCATGTGAAACCACTTGTATAACACAGTGAACACAGTGAACACAGTCTATTAAATGTAAAACACTGTTAGACAACTTAATTGACGGTGCCAGCTTTTGATGCCCATGGGGAGTTTAGTGTTATTGTGCATACAATTAGGATCATGGGGCAGTGTAGCATGTTTATTACAAGGTTTGTTTGGCTCTTTTCCAGTTATATTATGGAAATTTCTGCAGAAAGTCCTAACTGGACCTCCTGAGTGCTTCTCCAGTAATAATAGCTGCTTTCGCCTTCTGTTGATGCTATTTTTGTGTTGCAAACACGGCACGCTGCATGTATGTTTTTAATTTTCTTGTGAGGAGAGGGACACTCAGCCAGACACAAAGGATCTTTTATCTGAGATAAAATGATCACGAAAACACATTTATAGCTGTTTTGTGAGAGCATCTGAAGATCATGTAAGTACATTATTCACTGCCGAAGGCCACAGGCTATAATGTGAGTATTCCTAAGTCCTTTTTAAAATCAATTAAATGCTGTTTGATTTCTCTTAGTCATCTTTTTGAGTGGAAAAACCCTGCAGGCTAAGAAAACCCCTTTATAGATTCCACAGTCCTGCTGAAATCATAAAAAAAAATCAGATTTGTATCATTATCTGTACATTAATCTTACTCAATTTATGTATTAACTGATTTTCAAGACTCCAGCCTGTTATGAATATATGCAAATCTCTTCTAAAGAAAGCATTAGTGAAACATTAAACTAAATGATGTTTGAGTGGTGCTAGGATTTGAGCTGGGTGTCTCTACCATATGGCTAGAGTTACACATGTGAGCCAAAATATTAATAATGCTGAGATATTGTTACACACATGTTGTACACACACTCAGATACAGCCATAAATCAGAAAGCTGATTACAGGTTTAAAGAAAAAAATGAATTGCCATTAGAGAATTAGTGCTTTACATAAAGTTAATGCCTAGTTAATGTTTCTTTCTTTGTTTTTTTTTTTGTCAAAGCATCCATTTAGCTTCAGGACCTTACAGCCCTGGATTACGTCGACAGTGGACATTCAGCCAACAAAGCACTCCTGCCCTTATGAGAACAGACCATTAGCAGGGGGGAAACCTCACAAATCTCCTTATAAGAGCAAAAGGGAGATGTTGTAAAAAACAAACAAAAAAAAACAGATTACATGCATTTAATGGTCAAATTTACATCCATAAGCTGGAAGCTAAAAGCATTTGACGCAAACACATGATTGAGTGACGCTTCACTGAGGAAGCTATAAGCCAGTGTGAGATAATGAAATCAAAAACACACCTGCCAGCAAAGTTTGATCTTAAGTGGTTCATCTGAAGCACTATATGTCTTCAAGCACAAAGGCAGTCACAGTTCGGTACACTTATGGTTTGTCGTCCACTCAAGCGTTGGGATGACTGGAGCATTTTGCTGAAATCATTAACTGAAAATGGATGTTTGAGGACACAAGTCTTTTAAAAAAAGGCATACTGCACACGGCCCCTGGTGCAACACAGCAAGAGGAGCAATCTAAAACCTAAATATGAAATAGACAGCAGATAGAAGTGGATCATGCTTTAAGATTGGTTTGAGATGTTTCTAAGGACATTTTGATACTTTCTATCCATTGTAAAATCTTGTCCCCATTGGATTCCAATGTAACTGGAATGAATTCAAGCTGATCAAGGTTGCTGTTCTCAATAGACAATTAAACTACCAAAGTTTACAGAATCAGTGTTTGAAACTAAAAAGATACAGTTTGGTTCAATTATCACTTTTAACAAAAATTGTGAAACATGTTTCTGAACGGGCTCCATGGAGTTAGCTTAGTTCTCAAACTACAATTATGAACTTTCACAGTCAAATAATATTAAATCATTTCCACTATTTTAACCAAAAAAACTGATTAAACAAATTCTGTGCTAAAATGTTAGTTGTCTGACAAATACACAAATTCATAGCAAAATTACAAAAAACAGGGCTGTCACTTTCTGCTGCATAAAAAAAACGTATGTATGTACGTGTATATATATGTACACACTGTACAGAACAACTGCAAGAATACCTTAAAATAAGGTCACATCAGCGCCAACAGCTCGTTTCTAAGCGGATAACTTGTTAGACACGCAGAGACCTCAACTGCCAAACCTCTCCTATACTGATATTACAATACAGAGGTCAAAGGTCAAGGGGCCTCTCACTGCTTGTCAGAAAACCGTACAGTGTAGAAAGTCTTACAAACTCCATCATGTCCATCTTCCATCACCTACTGCAATTACAGATAAATACATTATTTATAAAAATAAATACAGGTAAAACAACCGTTGAGCCACAGGACAGGCCTGATGATTATGGTTACCCCATTTCCATTATATGACTGACCTTCCTCCTCACTCTGTGTCTCTTTGGGCAGATGGAGAGGTAGTACAGTAGAGGAGGATGGATGCAGAGTTTGTTGACAGATGCCTCTCTCCCTGCCCCGCCTCGCCTCGCCCACCTGTTAAGGGCAGCAGCGAGCTCCTGCAGGCGAGCGTGTCTGTTGTGGATGTACGCAGGGAGGACGTGGCCGGGGAGGGGCGGACTGGAAATGCTGGCACGTGCTTCCCTACAGAGATTTCTGTAACAGGGTGTATGTTTTTTGAGGCCATTGGGTGTGTGTGTGTGTGTGTGTGTGTGTGTGTGAATGAGATTGCTGTGTTTATGATCATATAAGTGTGAGCGCGTTAGTGTGTGTGTGTTTAGGGGAGCAGGAGGAGTGTGCCCTCTCCGCACCCCCACAGCCGCCACACGCCTGGCCACCTGCTCCGGGATTAGAGAGCATGCGGATTACATGCATCACAATGGAGATACACAAACAAAAATATGCCCTCGGCCAACCAAGGACACACATTCACACACACACACATACACACACTGGACAGCCTCACCGCTAATCACTTTTAGCATCTTCAATATTTTCATAGTTTGGGAAATAATGACTCTGGATGCAGCGCGTGACATGGCAGATGAGGTTTATGTTGACTGATGCTGTTACGTGCAGGAGGACAGATTCTGAACTGTGGATGTTTTCTGTTGATTCATTTTTTTGTATGTGTTAATTGAGGATGGCTTATTGCACCACTCACCGGGCTAGTATTTTTTCAATGGGTTATATCACGCGTGTGTGGGTGTGGGTGGGGCTGCCTAGGGAGGTGTTTTGCAATGCCTGCTCCACTGTGACCCACAACAGATCCGCTGGCCTACATTTCAACTCTGAAAACACTGTGACGTCAACATGGAGAAGCCAACAGGCGGTCGTCACCAAGAGGTCCTCAAAACGGATCATCACCATCAACAACAACAACAACAACAGCACGGACAACATAATCACAAACAACAATAACTCTCATTCACAACAGCTACAGACCTCTGCAGCAGCAGCATGAACCGTTTTTTGCAAGCAACCCAAATAAGTACAAACAATATAAATGAAGTGCTCTTTTAAATATCCGATCCAAAAAAGGCAATGGAAAATAGATAAATATAATAATAGAAGTAAGACTATATGATAAAAGTAAAAAAAAAGTCAAACTATATGTAATTTGAGCAGAACACGAGGACCATTTTACACTAGGAAGTTGATTTGATTATTGTTTTCAAAAGTGTTTCAAGTATATGAACCCTGAAAGTAAAACATCATGTATGTTTCATGGCTTAGTGAGGATGTTAGTTATAAGGGTAATTTCAGCTTTACACGCAGAAAACGGCATGTTTCCGCTAAGACGTTTTTCACACACAAAGACATGAATGAATAATTTCACTAGTGATGAAACAAAGGAAAGCAACATTACAAACATCACCCAGAGGCTTGAGAGTCGCCATCAGTTGCCTGCATGTAAATTGAATAGTCATTGCTGTAACATTTGCTTTTATATGCATGATGTAATTCAGTGCTACAGTGACATCTAAATATATTTTAATGACATGTTTGAACTAAACCGATCACAGAAATTACAGCAAGGTGATGTAAAAGGATGCCAAGATCCTGATGTACAGCCAAAACATGTGTGTTCAGGGACATTTCAAAGAATTTGACCTCTTACACTTGTTGGGTGGTGGTGAAGAGCAGAAAACCTTTGGGTGGCTCGTGCTTGTGTGTGTAACTACAGTCATGGTGGGATGTTGGGGGCAGATCTCCTGCCACTGTCTTCCCCCTCTTCCTTGTCTCCTTTTGCCCCATGGGGTCAGCGGGTTTGTTTTGCTAATGACCCCATCCCGTTATGACCTCTTTCAGTTTGTGCTCAGTAATTGGTGGCACACGGACAAACTGAAGTGTCAGAAGAGGGGCTCACATGCCCGGGAGGGGGAGGGGGGCAATTGTAAACATTCCTCCTTGACAAATAAGGTATTGTTATTGATGATTATCGGCAATGAGGGGTTCTGTGTGTGTGTGTGTGTGTGTGTGTGAGTTGGGCAGTGAATAGGAGCATGAGGATGATGTACTGCAGGCGATGAATGATGATGACAAGTGAGGTGTTACCACAGATTAACCTCAGCATGGAGAGAATAACAGTATAATTAATGTCGTGCTCGGCTGATGATGATACTCTTCACACCTTCAGTAGCTGAAATGTTGTGAGCATCAGGGCTAGGGATCAGTGTTTCTTTCTGCACAGTTTGATTGTTTAAATGTCTTTTCATATTTGAGGAAAACAATTCAAGATTTAAAAAAACATAATCTATTCTGGATTGATTGGGAAATGATATATACAGTAGGTCTGATGAGGTTATTATTAATATTATTAAAGAAGTTTTAGGTACAGATACTTTATTTAAGTATTTCTATTTTCTGTTACTTTATATTCCGACTCCACTGCTTTTCAGTGGGAAATATACTTTTCCCCACTCCATTTGTTGACAGCTATGGTTACTGTTCCTTTGCAGATTGATATTGTATATACAAACATATGATCAGTTAATATGATTTAATTACTTCCACACTTTTGCGATATACACATTGTCGATGTGTATTGCAGGTTGGGGGGGTTGTGACTTATTCCTTAGGTTCAGGGCCAATCCCAGGAGCCCATATGCTTGAACAAATGCATCATGGATGCACTACAGATCTTCTTCTAAAGGGGCATAGATGGCATTATCATAAGCATACTGTTGCTCCAAAATCTACAAGAATATAACACACACACTGATTATTCTATTTCATTTTGCTGATCATATTCAAATTAAAAATGTTATTTTTTCTTGTGATGGAGTACTTGTACATTGAGATATTGCTACTGTAACCAAAGTAAAAAATCCACTGCTGCACAATGGGACCATCTAAATATGCTGCACCAATGTGCTGGATGCAGTTATTATCTATGACAGAAGTGCATCAGTGCCTGTCTCATCCTCCACCCTTTTCCCCCTCAAAACTTTCATTTGACTCGCAGACGGAGGCCTCTCCTGCATGGATGGAAGGTAAACTATTAACTCGTAATATGGCACAAAATTATATCCTCAAGGTCTGTGTGTGTGTGTGTCAGTGTGTGTTTGTGTGTGTGTCAGTGTGTGTGCGCTTCAGCGTTAAGTGGTTGCATGACTCCTGTGAGAAATGCCCGAGGTCATTCATGGGTTTTTCTAATGTGTCTGCCATTATTCAAATGAATTCAAGGGGAAGTGTATCATTGTGTGTGTGTGTGTTTGTGTGTGTGTGCACGTGTATAATACATTCCACCGAGGAAATGCACCATTGACTGTACATCAAAAAAGTCAAGTGATAGCTATCAGTTTTAATTATCACTATCATTACACTATGTGTAATATGTAATTACACAGACATTATTACCATTAATTATAGAGCATTTATAAATAAATTAGCATGAACTATGTCTTCTGTGGGTGTGTGTGTTTGCATGTGTTTTGGGGCAATGGATTTGTCAGGATAACCAAATGTTCTGCTGGTGTTACATTGTGTGTGTCATGGAGGTGAGCACCACAGGAGCCCTTCCTCAAAACAACAACAAAAACTTAAAAACATCGGATGAAAGTGGGATGTGTTTTATATAGAAAAAAACACTTCACGTGTGCACATGCGCCCACAAATACCCACATGCATGCACTATCTTGCTTTTTTATACTTTTAGTGGGTGGCAGCAAAAGTCATCCCTGCAAGCTCCCCTCCTCCTCCTCCTCCTCCTCCACACCTCTCCTCTCTCCCCTTTCCTCATCCCACTATCACATCGGACAGGGTATACTTATAGTACCACGCCAGAGAGCAGAGAATGGGGAGAGAAAGGGTATTATCACAGTGAGGAGAGAAAAGAGAGGGAGCGAGAGAAAAGAAGGGCAGACAGGGTATTATGAGAGAGCGGGATGAGAGCAGTGGAGGCATTTGGAGTCTTTATTCGCCTTCCTAAGCCACGGGCTCTGCTCCCAATCCGATTGGTTGATACGGCCAGCCATGTAAATGAAATGCAAAGCAGAGAGACCCTGACTTCCCTTTGCTAATTTGTGGGGCCCTTTCTCTCTTCCTCCGCCGACGGCTTCGTTCTTTTATCAGTCTGTCTTCCTCGCAACGTGACGCCTTTCTTCCTCAGTATCACAGCCTGCCGGCTTCAACCTCCGATTCTTCCTCTCTCTCTGGAAGATAATGATTTGCCTTTTTTTCCTGTAAGAGCTGAACTCTGCACTTCTCTAATGTTCAGCTCCAAGGATTTAATCCACAGAGGGTTTTTTTATTTCCTGGGAAACTCCAGTGGTGATTAAGCATATGCTCTTTTGCATGTGTGCTGTCGTTTGTGTGCGTGCAGAAGCATATATGTCTCTTCATAAAATGTTGGATTTGAGGCCATTAGAGGTTTGCAGTTTTCTTCAGCTGCATTAGGTTGAACTGCACAGGCCTGACCTTATATGATCTTCTCCACACGTTTATATTAAAATCCACTTCGATTATTTAGACATTTCATTTGATGTCTATGATGGAGACCCTCCTCCACCCCTGCAGGAGGGTCTGTTGACACTAAACTCTTACCAGGGGGTAAAGTACCAGCAATGGGGGCTCTGAGTGCGTAAACACCTTGCTGTGAGATTTAGGTTGCAGTTTATTTATTTTATTTATTTATTTTGAAGAGTCTAATCAGCTCCAGCAGTGTTTCCTTTTAAAAAAAAAACTGGATGGGACGGGGTGACAGGTCGATAGACGGGCAGGACTGATGACAGCTTTAAGTGCAGACAAATGCCACAGTCTGTCCCAGATTAAAAAATGCCCACTACCACTGTAATCCCTGTAGCGCTGCCAAATTGGTATTTCCTTCTCTTCCCTGAACTGAGCGGCACTGAACGAGCAATGACTGGGACAAGAAGAGAACGAGCATCACACAGTGACCGGACTGAACACCCTCGCCCTGTGTGTGGTTGGACTGAATTTGTTGCTTCGTTTCTCTGCAAAAACACAGTTTATGCCAAGAACCATTGCTAGACATACGTTACAGGAATTAGTTTTGTTGGTGCTCACAGAAGGAAAAAATAAATCATGCTCAACTTTAGCACTAGTGAAGAAGGTTGTGCTAAAAGAGCTGTGGATCCACTTCTGAAATAATAATAACAAACTAAAAATTACCAGTATGGAAGTAATATAAATAGCAAAGATTATAAGAGAGGCAAAATATAAAAGATACAAATGCAAGAAAGGAACAAAGTAGAGCCTAGCTACTGACCACTGAGCCAGTGGTCAGTAGCTAGGCTATTTTAAACTGTCCATGCAAACACTGCCACCTGCAGGCTGCTCTTTAAATTACCTACACAGACAAAACAACATCAGGATAGAAAATTCTGTTTGCCTGAAGGGAATCTCAGAAGTTTATCGAAAACCCCCCGTTATTCTCCAAACTGCATCTATCAGGACACTGTAGAAATTGATAACTGCTGATGATATAAAAACAAATAATGTAATATTATTCATTATAATGTAATAACCTGCCTAGAATGTAATACAAATGTTGAGTGCAGTGTAATAACTTTTTCTATGTAATGCAATACATTACATAGACATTTTGTGATACTATTAAATTATGATTGCTATGAAAAATATAACTCAACTAAATAACACACACACATAATCCACACTGAAGCTTGTGATGACTCACCTCGAGATCTTCCCTGAACCCGTTCAAGTTCCGATTGCAAACACCAGAACATAAGGCCTCCCTGGATTTCCACCTACCAGTTATGTTGGTTACAATTAGAGCTAGAACGATATATCAACCATCAGCGTGTGTGTCGGCCAATAAGTAACAAGAAATTGCAATATAGAAATGCCAAACTAGTAATGAGGTGATTTTTAAAGTATCCCCATTACGGATGTTTGTCCACCAGAGAGACAAGTTGATTTTACTACTGTAAAATTACCATTTCAGAAAGGTTTATAAAAAACTAAAATCTGACTGAAATCGGATATATCATCATTGGATTTAAAAACTATATATATTCATATCAGTATTGGCAACAAAAATCCATTATCAGTCAGCAGACAGTCACAATGGCTGGCCAAGCTGGACCCAGAAATCTGCAATGGTGGGTCACATGGACTGGACACTACCACAGTTTTATGTTTGTGGGTGTGTTTGTACTTGGTGTAGTACACGCAGCTGAACTGCTTATTAAAAATGTATCCATGAAACATTTAAAATGGACCGAATCATTTTATTTTCACAATATATGTTTTATTGATGAAATGGCCTCCAAAACCATAAGGTAATAAGCGCCACATAATGTACAGTAACAACTTACTATATGCATAAATAAAATCACACATTTAACATTTCTATTTTAAAAGAAAAATGTAATTACATTTTTTAAAAATCAACAGCAATGTGTCTTTCTAGCAACAATACTCTGGTTCCTGAACAGTTTTCATTGGAACTACATTATACTGACAAAGTAAAATTGTTCTGTTTCTGAAAACTTTTGATATCTCACTACCTGGACACTTCAAACCAAAACCATATATTTTACTAAGACGTAAATAAGTAAAATATGTTTTTTGGGGAACTGCCCATTTAACTAATGGCAATTCAACATGTGCTGTGACAAAGACGTAAGTTGCCATTCTTTAACTGTGTAGCATAGACCTGGAAACGTGTGCTTGTGTGTGTGCAGGTATGCACAACGATGGGCAATGTGTGGGAAGCTAAATCTTCCTGACAAGAGGGAGGAGGCCTACCATAACACACATCAGACACACACAAACGCACAGACATATACTCACACACCCTCCTCATCAGCCTCTCCTTCCTCGTCCTCCCATCAACCCTCTCTTCGTCGGCTCTCCCCACCTCCTCCTCCCTCCTGAGCCCTCCCAACAGTCCTGCCAAGCTGACAGCTCCAAGCTCCGTGGAAAATGAGTCTTGCTCGCATTACAATCGCGCAGGACAGATTCCATTAGCGCTATCTGAAATTGAGCGCGGGTAGCAGAGAGCGGGAGGCTGCGGCGCGTGCCCTTATCAGAGGGGGTGAGTTCCGCCAACGTCACTAATCTACCGGGCAGGATTGAGCAGGCAAACACACACACACACACACGCGCAAACAACTTGGGGAAGACACACTCTTTATACTGATGACAACAGGGACAAACAGACAGAGAAACATACCTCCACACACACACACACACACACACATAGATACCACAAACTCAACTCTCACATTCTACAATGTACTGAAAAGAACCAGAATTTGCATTTATCTAAAGGACATGATGAAACTGGAGGAAAACAGGCAACAGATCAACTCTCACACAGGCTCTCTGTCTGTCTCTAAGTATACGTGTGTGTGTGTGTGTGTGTGTGTGTGAGAGTGTGTGTGCGCGTGTGTGTGTGTGTCTTCGTGAGTCTTTTCCTGAGGAGAGCTGGCAGGTCTGTTCAGTGCTGCTGCTGGTGGGATTTGTAACATGTCAGTCCGTCGCTTTGAGATGAAACCGAGCCTCTCTCGCACTTGCTGTGTGATCTCTACCTCTCTCCCTCCCTTCCTCCCTCTCTCTCCCTCTCTACTCATACACACAAACATCCTCGCATGCATACAAACATTAACACATTCTACATATACGTGCTCACACACACAGATGTGCATTTGCAGGAACACCCCACATGAACCCCCCCCTCTCCAAGTGTCCTCATCCTCATAGTTATTAACCCTTGACACATAAATCCAAGGGTATGTGAGTGTGTGATATTAGCTGTGTGTGTGTGTGTGTGTGTGTGTGTGTGGGAGGGAGGATGGGGTTAATCTTTATGTAGTGGGGATCTTTCACACAAGATCACTCAATTTAAATAGAGCGGGAACACTTTGATGTCTCCAGCCCTCCCTCCTCACTTCGCTCTCCGTCTCTCATTCACCCCTCTAATTTGCTTCATGTCGCCCCCCCCCCCTGTGCCCCAGTGATAAGGTGTAATGAGAAATGTTTTCAAAATGGCTCTCACCTACCATGCCATGCTAATAGAGCGTGTGCTCGATACAGCCACAAGAGGAGAGCGCTCATCCCTGACCGTTGAAGGTGCTGATGAGAGGGGGCAAAGAAAAGAAACACTTTTAATTTTCCAAACAGGAATGGATAGCAGGAAGTAAAATAAAAAGAGACACAGGCATGCATCAACCGGCATCCTTGGCCCCTCTAAAACACAAAGTAATGAGGGGAAATGCCATCTTCATTACTTGTCATTTACAGGGAATTACGACGATTCCTCCTCGGGCTGTTATTGGTCACGCTAAGAGCGAGCAGCCAGAGCAACGTCAGGGAGGAAAAGAAGAAACTTTGGGAAGATGTGGGAACACAGGAGCGTTTGGCCTATATTCATTTAGCAGCAGAGGGACACCACTGCCGGAGCACTTCCCTCATCAAAATGGGAAGCATGAAGGGCAAATTAGCTCGCTTTCAACAGCAAAATACAAATCAAACAGAAAAGGAAATTGGAAAAGATAAATTAGTTTCAAGCACAAAATATAAACAATCATGAGGAGAACAAACATGAAATCAGAGCAGTAGACGAGGCTTGATGAAACAGGAATGCCAAACGCTGCTTAAAAAGTGAGTCACTTTAAGTTGAATGCAACACGACCACAGCCTATGTCTCAGCTATAAAAGAGGTGTGAAAATCAGCAACGTGTCATATGCACATTTAAGCAATTTGAGACAATATAACAGAGCTCCAATGATAGGAGGGCAGGCCTCCTAACAGCTCTTGCCAACATTAGCTAGCTAGTTAAGAGTTCACACATTTAAGCTAGCCATTAACTTGGTCACATTAGCTGTTTGGAATTCACTACTTTCAGAAACAAATCCCCGCTAAAGCATATTAAGGACATAAATATGAGTCAATGCTAAAATATGAATAATGTTGGAACGTCAAATTATTGGTTTCATGGGTAATTGGGAGAAGCGCATGCGGTACCTTCACGTGGGGAAAAACGGCGCAGAAAAATTCAGCTCGGTTCAAGAAAGACGCAGGTGGGCGGGGCTTTCAACAGCGTCGTTTAACTTAATGGTGCATTCACGTGCTCCTCCGATGGCCCCTTTTCCGAGTTAGGAAATCGTTCTTCCGACTTTGGTGTGTTCACGAGCTTTTATGCCCTAATGTGGAAACAACATGGACGCAATAAAGAAGACGTGTTTCAGAGCGTTTAGACAACAATTTGGAAGGTGTTTCCAGTGAATTTGCCCCAGACTTGTTGCAGCGCCAGTTCAATCCCTAAAACCACTAAAAGGTTGTTTTACTAATGGTTACAACTAATACTATTACACAAACTGTGTGTGAGCTATAAATGTATATGTAATACATGAATTAAAAAAAGTTTCTTACTATCAAAAAAACATTTACTTTAGTCCGCCATGTTTCTGTGTATATTATGTCAACTTTCAGAAAGTTTAACTTAACTTTAATTCCCCACATACATTTAAATATCTATGACCTGGAATCAGCCTATACAATAGCCACCAATTCCCCGGAAAATGACTATACTGTATGAAATTAAAGGTAAAATGTTACAATTATGTACATATAAAATTCTGCGGGGTTTGGTGGTTGGTTAAAAGTGTGGGTGGAGATGGAAACTGAAGTAGCATCACCAACGGGCCTCTCGTGACTGCCACAGTGAGGAGGTATATTCCTGAAGGCTTAAGTGAGCTGTATATGACAGGTGCTGAAACAGATTTCCTCCTCTGTCGTATTCTCATCCACTCACATCCAGGTTGGGCCCTTCCCTTCCCGAACAGTGACGTGTGAGGACAGCCTCCATGGCGGCAGAGTGGGGGACCACTCTGTGAGACACAAGACTGTCCGGATTACCAACCCTCTTCCACAACATCACCTCCCTAACAGGATAACACAGCATAATAAACTCCATAAAATAATCAAACTTATTACAACTCTTAACCCCTGTTTAATACATTCTGCTCAGCTTATGTGTGCTGGCATTCACTGCTAGTCGAGCCACAAAAGAGAATAGTCTTATAAGACTAGGGAACACAGGACAGCAGCTTGTGATGCCTTAATATTGGCTTTAATTGGATTTGTAAATTATGTGGCTAAATTAACACTTTCTATGGCTCGGTGACTTAGTGAAATGTGTAGAAGGAAAGAAAAAAGAAATGAAAGTCTTAAAGTTAATTAATCGTCTGTGGCCCCAGCTTAATTAAAGTTTCCCAGTGTTTGTAGTTAATGGGTGGATTGATGGAACAATGGTTTGAACGCCCCCTGCTACCTCCAGAGTGAGTCCGCTGAGAGTTACGGAGAGAGCGATTTCTGAGTTGTTGATTAACATTCACACACACACACCAACTCAGATGCCTTCGCATGCTTCTCACTTGTAATAGCTTATAATACACTGTGTTTGTGTGTAATGCACGCACACAGACATATGCATGGAAACACACACACACACAAACACAGTCCCCTTCAAACTTCCCAGCCACAGATACCCATTACTCCCCATTGAGGGTTTCACATTAATTAGCTGGGATCAAAACCTACAAATCCCTCCACTGAGAATTGAACTGTATTGCTAAACCCTGCCTCCATCATCTATGCTAGGTCTCATGACACACACACACACACACACACACACACACACACACACTAAGGATGGCCAGATAAACCTGCAAGGGAGCATCGGGACAAGAAAGAGCTGCTGGGCCTCTATTAACCCCCCTTCCTTCCCTCTCTGTGCAGTATGTACAGTATTTCCTATGATGGAATATTTCATGTCCCAGAGTTTGCTTTGCAGTAATCTAATTAACATAATTATGTTCCTAAATTAATTTGGGAACATGCACCATTTAAAACCAATACAACCTTATATTATAAAAGTACTACAGCTAGAGTTGGACACAGGGTGCCTCCAGTTTAGGTGCTGGAGCAGGACTCACCTTAAAGCAGCAGTAATGCGTTTTTTTTTGCCACTTGTGGGCAAAGCTCCTCAACAAGTTGAACATCACACATGCACACTTGTAATATTATGGCTTCATGAAGTTGATGTGGCTAACAAGTTAGCAACCAGCTGTCTATTTACACATCAAGCAGATACAGAGCAACATAAACATTAATTTGGAGTTGTGTTTCTGGTGACCAGATGAAAAAATCCAACAATCACTCTAATTAACTTCTGTTAGGTGCTCATCATGTAGCATATATAGTTTTTTTTAAAAGCTTTTTAATGAAAAAAACTGCAAACTGCTGGCTGATGAGAGGGTACAGTAAAGTTGCAGGACATCAAAACAATGAACTGAAAGCTAAAGCTCTCTGCAGAGTTGGGAGATCATTCTCTGTGGGTTCAACCCTCCAAGTAAGTTACTGTATATGAGCAACTGTTTATATATAAATATTGATTTGTGCAGCTTTAAGGCCTTTATCATACCGGTTGATATTGTGCTTTAGTAGTACACATTATATATTAACAAAGAAAGGGAATTAAATGAAATACATTACACTCCTACACAGTGAACCTTGGGCTTTTGGGTTCCCCTGGCTTGTAATGAGGCCATGAAATCAAAAACTAATTAAACAAACATCAGGCATTTCCTCTAAATTCAACCGTCTCCTTTGCATCCAGCCACAGTCACTATATCTACGATTAAGATATTTTGTTGGTGACAACACAGAGGATTTCTTCCCCATTATTAATATGAAAAACAGGCTAAAGTGACAAGGACAGGCTGCAAAAATAAAAATGTTTTAACTGTTATCTCACTGTTAACCTTCAACAGCAAAGTTTACATTTTTGAATGCACTGAAAACTGGGGGAAAAAAAGAGAAATGTGTTATGCTCACCAGTAGGGACACGTATCACTTAATACATCTTATTAGATGGAATTATAGTATATCTTGCACTAACATGTACCAGAATTGACTTTGTTCATATTTTCTCTTCTATAGTTTCAGCAGGCTCTTGGTTTTCTCCCTCCCATGCTTTGGCAGAGATTAAATGTAGTGTGGCACTGACATACCCATGAAATAGGCTTCATAATCTTTGAAAGAAAGTAAAAAAGCCTCCTCTCCGTGGTTCAAGAGTGAAACCATTTCTGAACAAACTTGTGAATACCACCACTCTCAGCAGGTCTTCAGGTGTCTTTCAGCAGACGTCCTGAATTCCTTGCAAAGGAACGAGCTTAAGTCTTTTAACTTGCTATTTTAAATCAAGCGTTCTGTAATTTTGCAGACATTTGCGGCGTCTTATCACATTTGCGTGGTGATGAACATGACTGCCAAAACTGCTCATTAAAACGGTTGATTATTTTAAAGAGGTGATGCAACTCAGAGTAACCTCATCACAGTGTGTGTGTCTCTCTGTGTGTGTGCGCCCTGCTGTCAGCTCCAGAGATGGTGGAGAGCGCCCTCTGCTGGCACCAGCACATGTAAAGTGCACCTCTTGACTTTTTGTCTAATTTAAATACAATGAAGTGTATTCTGTGCAATAAGCACATTCTTGACTTCATGCTGATCTGCAGTATTTCACACACTTAAGAAGTCATTCAAAGCTAGAAGAACATGAGCAAATTCCACTTTTAAACAGGTTTATTGACATGTGTATAGCGATTGTCTGTGCACCGGACGATTACAGAAGAATATGATATAAAATAATACAAAATAGCTGTACATAACACAGATGTATTTAAAGGAATGCATTATTAACTGTGAGGTTTGTCAGCTACTCGCTCACCTATAATAAGATGAGTTCATAAGTTCAGAGGTTGAGGTTTTGCCATCTTGAATGAAGGTCAACTCATATATATAACATAAAACAAAGTTAGGGAAGAGCTAATGATGTTACCGGTGGTATTAAACAACCCAATGCCACACTAAAATACTGTATCAGGGAGATCTACCGATACTAAAATCTAACAAGGGAAAGGAAATTGCATAAGGACACCTATAACCCAAAGAGGGTTCAAATGAAGAATAAAACAAAGGAGAAGTGAAGAAAAATCTGCTAAAATAAATGTCAGGTCATAAACTAGAACCGATTAGGGTGCTGCAACGACTATTCCATCCACATGCCAATGGCGTTACATTAACTGTTGAATATATTATCTTCAATAGCAGGATTCACTGGATTTGGCGTGCTTAGTAAAGGGCAGCTGATCGAGATCTTTTCATACAGCCTGTTTAACTAGACCGTCCCGTATGTGATAGATACTGGACCTGTGGTGATCTACCCTACTGTATGCCCTTTATCATTTGGCCGTTACATTACATGATTATTCTAATACATAGCTACGAGTTTGTGTTTTCTTACTGGCTTCCGTAAGGCCTTGCCAGCTGTAAATCTGAAATCCCTCATCCTGAGCTACAGTAATTATCAACACTACGTCAAGTATCCACCGCACTGTAACGAGTTCAAATCTTGCATTTAGACGTCAAACGGAAAATACAGTATTTTGAAAACAGCAGTCTGACTTTCAACAGCTTGAAATGTTCCATGATCGGTCTAAATACAAAATGACAACAAGTGTTGGTGTGGATATCTTTCTGCAGTGAATTGGATTTGGTGGAAAATATTAGCATAGTAGTACAAAGTGGGATTCGATAGGTCTCATTCACAAATGTCACACATCTATCAAGTATGAGGATTTTGTTTTTTAGGCTCGCTCTCTCTATTTTCTTTTTCTTTTGGAGAGGTCCTTCAAAAAAAAAAAAAGAAAAACAAAACAGAAATGCTGCAGTTTTAACAGCTGATAACTCGGAAGACATCAGACGCTCTCCGCATGAATGACAGGTTGGCAATCAACCGTGCAAAGTTTTTCGAGTAAGTGTGTGTGTAGTGTACATACTGTATGTGTACGTTCAGCACATGCAAGCTAGACACAATTTCCATGTGAGTGTGTATTATCAATTATACGTCTTCCATACTTGAGGCTATTATTGAAATTTCTGACTTTTCGAGCTAGTTCACCAAGCTACACCATAATATTCAGTTACAAAAATAGTATCACAATATAGACCATTCAATATGAGCACCAGGGAAGGCTAAATATAGCCTGAGTATTTGGCTACATTCATTGTCTGGGCAATGTTTTACGGTAGCAGTGTGTTAAGTGTGTGTTTGTTGGACACAGTGTTGGCAATGTTTTCTCACTCACAAGCTCTCCTACATCTACCACACGATTATATTCGTAAACATACAGAACTTGCTTACACTGAGTAACAACAGTTAACTAAAACCAATTATCAGTTAGAAAAATAGCTTCTTTTTTTTTAAACACTGAACATCTAAAAGAATTCCTCCCGCTTCCCCAAATAAATCCCTCCCCATTTCCTAACAAAATAGTTATTTGAAACAAAAAAAAGGTTATCTTTTGAGGTTATGCAAGGTCAAACCTTTTTGACACTCCGTCACACTAACATGGACCCTGTTTAGTATAATTCAGTAACCAGAAGTGTGTTCAACTTAACAGCAGCTATGCCATATGTTCTTTTATGGCGGCTGTTGTGTTCTACTGCTGCCTGAACCTGCTAATCTGTCAACATATTTAGGCTGTGAGTGGATCTGAAATAAGAATTGAAATACATGTCAGGTGTTTCATCACTGGTTCAGTTGCTCAGCTTTAAATTCCACTGCTTTGGTTCAATCACACACATGTAGATCACTGGCCTGAGCCTTCATTTGGAAATCTAATAACTCTTGACATTGAACACGCCTCTGGTTGAGCCCTTAACCTGGAAAACCATTTCAGCCATGTTTGAAGTGACCGCTAACACTTGGCTAAACATAGCACAACATCTAGCTTATCTATGGGAGTGCTGTTATTGCTGTTATGAGAGTTATGAAGTGGATTTTACCCGGTTTCATTCCCAGCCCTTGCTTGTCCTTGGTCTGCTTGATAAACCAGATAAGATCTGGCCTTCACGGGTGAATTCTCTTGTGGAGTGATCATACAGTGTTTCCTCCAGTGCTTCAGAGATAATCAAAGACTCTGCGGGCTTTCATTCCAACCCAATGCTACACAAGGGGTCTCATTTATGGGGTCTCCCTGCATAGATTTCACACTAAAAGGATACATGAAGACAAAAGATGAGAACTGCATGTGCTCTGATTTTAATGATGGTTCATACGGTCCCACGTTTTGTCTCCATGATTCACTTGGAGCTTTAAATGCTGAATAGAAGCACAAGCCTCAGATCTCACCTTCAAACCTCCCATATTAACAATGCTGCTGAGGATACAGCTGTGAATATAACTCAGCGGGTCATTCAGGAAGGAAAACAGAGTCAGCATGCAAATACTGACTAACGCCAAATGGATTGCATTGTTTGGTCATCAAAGCACTGCCTCAGCCCGGAAAGACAAATAAAATCATTGGGCGTAATTACATTTATATATTTTAGAAATTAAGAAGGGGTCGGATATCACAGGTGGAAAAGTGCAAGAGGCGGTGCTTCACCGAGTTAAGGACACACAGACGCTGCAGACCGTGTAAGATGCTGCAAGTCAGCTGTGCAAAAATCTGCTTGTCATTAAATGCATGGCTCATGAAACAGACAAATACAAGTGTTTCAATCTGTTTGTTTCGTATGACACAGTATATCATTAGTGGAAGGTTGTGTGATGATTTGATAATGGAGTGAAAATAATGGTTGAAAAGGGTCAAGCTGCATCGTTTAAGCGCCTGTGTATATACAATGTACTCATGAGAACCCTCTCTTGTTGAAGTAATCAGTGAAATCAGCTTGTAGTGTTTGGTTGGAATGAAAAACAGAATCCGCCCAGACAGAGGACTGGACACCATGTAGTTTAGAGTAAATACTACATGACAGTATTGATTTTATTTTTTTTTTTTTTTCACCTTTTGTCCAGATCCAATACTAATCAACAAGCATCGAAGGATCAACAAGGGGAAGGATTCTTGAGCCTCGGGCTTCATTCAGTAACAACGTGTGAGTGTTTTTATACACACAAATGTGTGGCCTGAGTGTAGAACACACATGCTTTCATAACCTAAAAACGCCAAGCATTCCTAATCAATTACCTATCCATACTGAACACTGATTAACGTTTGCAACATGAATGAAGCTCAGGCAGCTTTCTGTTACTGTAATAGTGGTTAGTGAGGAGTGGCGACTAGTCGATGGGGCCCTGGAAGATGAGCCGTGTCCAGCCGGGGGAGCTGAGGGCAGTGGAGCAGAAGGGGCAGATGGGTCTGAAGGCGTGCGTCCCGTGGGGAAGTGGTGTCTCGGCCCAGTACCTGGCTGTCCTCTCCGAGGAGACGTGGCCGCACGGCACAAAACCGTGAGTGGGAGCACCAGCGTCCACGTACACAGCAGGCTCGCAGCCCAGCCACAGGGGCACGTAGGGACCCACCGTCCTGCACAGGGGACATTCTCGGCGGGCTGTGGATCCATCGCCCTCTCCTGGCTCCTCCACTGCCTCAGATCTCTGGCCCCAGTCGTGGCGTCCATGGACATGGCCGCAAGCGAGGTAGACCCAGGGCTGACGCTCTTCAAGGCTGAAGTACACATCAACAGAATGTCAGTATTTAACTCCTGGCACCAATAATTTATTGAGAGTTTCTGTTTTTAAACTAATGAACATAGAAGCGGTTATATATTCTTCATGGGCAGGCTACTGGGGATGAAACAAGATGAACAACCCGGTTGAAATGTAAGGGATTTTTTAAACACATTGTGGCTCCCACCTGTGGCTGCGCGGCAGGCTGGGGAAGGCCAGTGTGCTGAGGCCTACAGGACACTGGGGCCGGGACGCATTGAGCTCCTGGCGAAGTGCTTCCAGGTGACGCAGGGTGGGAGCGCGCATGAGCCCCTCACCTGTACGCCACAACAGGGTGGCACCACACAGGTCAACCAGGGAACCGTCGCGTAGTGCACTGCTCTCACCCTCTGCCTGCAGAGGTTGACACGCAGGCAGACACAGGCTTACAATCAAACCAAAGAATGTATCCTCACAAGCTTGGCGATGGGGCCAAAAAGCAACGGGACAGTAACCCCACGGACTCACCAGTTTCCCCCGGCTGGGTCCAGAGCGTGTCTCCCGCAGGGCGTAGACATCTCCACAGACAGAGATCTCCCTCCACAGACCCTGCTTGGGGTCCTCTGGGAATCCCTCTGGGTGCATCACTAGCACCCCGTTGGTAGTTAGGCCGTCCATATGCCCATCAGGGTTTTTCCATTTGGTTGCTTTCTCCTGTGGTGGCACAGACAGAAAGGCATATAAGTATTTTAAATGTCTTCAATACTGGTTCTAAAAAGACACCTTTTATTTCAACCGTTGTTGGTTGGATCGTCAGTCTGCTCACCCCTAAGAAGATATTTTTGGAGGAGTCAAAGCCGGCGGCGTAGATGCGTGCAGTGTAAGGTGGGTTGCGTTCACACACCACTCTGCAGGCAAAACGCGAGATGGTGCTGGGAGCAATGGAGGGGTCCTCCCCCTCCTTCCCCCCTCCGGAGGTGTCTGTCACCACAAAGTCAATGGGACTTTCTGTGGAGCGTCCAATCTGCAGGGAACAGCAAAGAAATGCTCACGGTGATGTGAGACTCATGATGACTCCTGGACACCATTCATTGTCAAAAAAAGTGAGTGATATTCAAAATTGGTCTCGTTATACAGTGGGTACTGAAAGTATTCAGACCCCTTTAAATGTTTCACTTTGTTTTATTGCAGCCATTTGCTTAAATCCAAAAAGTTAATTTTATTTCTCATTAAAGCAGTAATGAGAAACTTTTGGATTTTAGCAAATGGCTGCATTAAAACAAAGTGAAACATTTAAACGGGTCTGAATACTTTCTGTACCCACTGTATATAACTACAGAATAATTAATAGTTTTAGATTCACAGGTTTTTGGACTTTCCACCACCTAAATCATTTTGTTTCCCGCATGATTTTGGCTTTTATTGCCGTGGGTGATTCGAGTAAAAGATACATCATCATTTGTTGGAAATTAAATAAATAAGTGATACTATTATAAGAGTAGAACTTGGTGTATAAAAATAGACTTTCTTGGAGATTTTCCACGCATGTCGTTATTCTTAATACTTAATGGTCACAGCTCTGAACCAAAATAATCTACCTACTGTAGAAGTTCCTTTGATGGCATTACGTAACAGCTATTTTGGGAGAAACTTGCTCATGATGACAAAGCTAGGATCCTTTTTGTTGCAAAATGAGCCATTATTGAAGGAGGACGTATGAAAAGTTTTTTTGATGTTGGTGTGTTACCTGGAACATGTCTGTGTTGTTGTCATGGCAGTACTCCACCACCACTGTCTGGTTACGGGACAGAGTGAAAGAGATGCTGTGCTGCCCTCTGCTGTGGACAGCCTGCAACAACAACGGCAACAAGCAAGAGTTGAAGCATTCCTCTCAAGGAAAAGTCTTTCATTGTCTTGACAGAACATAAATCACACTGAATTATATTGTTACTTAAAAGTCCACAACATAGATTGACATGAATAACTGTACAGTAAAAGTGTCACTATAATGCTGCATGAGATGCTGTAGTGATGAAGATGTTATATGTTTTTATTAATCAGCATGTGTCAGTCATCATACAATCATGCATCCATAGGCAGACACACACACACACACACACACACACACACACACGGATGTACGGCCCACATACATCAGTCCTCATGCTTAGTCATTCTTCCTCTGGCTCATTTATAAAAGACAACAGGGAGTCACAGGAAGGAAACTAACGTCACACACTGATGACAAAGACAGTGCACTAACACACACACACACACACACCTTGCTGTCCTGTGGCGTGTTGAGGATGTGCACAGCGCTGGGTTTGACGCCGTTTGCCTTGACCCTTCGGTACAGAGCGAAGCGGCTCTTTCTGCGCCCGCGGTCTCCGCTTGGAAGGGAGCCATTGTACCTAAAAAGAAAGGTAAACAACAACAAGCACAGGATGAAGATGTGAGCGCCGACACAAGCGCCCGATTAATCTGGACTCCGAGACGACAAGTTCACACGTCTTCAATACAGTTCATCAGGCTTTACTGAGAAAGCCTAATGGTGGGGAAAACAATGTTATCTCACTTATGATCTGTCACCACTTGTGGTAAAGCTATTAATAAAAAGCCACTGATGCTGCCAAGATGTCTGAGGGAATAGCTGCAATTAGAGCGTAAGCTCAGATGATTTTGTGCATCTTTACGGCCGCATCACTGCAGATTCTTTCGAAATGAATTAAAGCAGCACACTCAGGCCACTCGTGATTGATAGTAAACTGCTGAACCTCAATGAAAAGGCCAACTACCACTTGATCTCTCTCACTCCGCTTGTACTTGAGGCTCATGCTTAACGAAGAGGAGCAGCCTCTTCATCTAACCCCTTTGTACAGTGAAAAGCATTTTCAACAGGACAAAATCACTTTCACGACTCCCTGTAGCCTTGAGTAAATGCTCCAGTTGGGATTCTGAAAACTACTTTGAAGGTTTGTTTTCGTTAATAGAAAAAGACTAAATACAGATTAATGAAAGCGGTAAATAATGTATTCTAGACTTTGAGCTTTTTATAATTCAATATGAACCTTTTTTTGAAAAGATGATCTCACATTTCATGTTTTAATGAAAATCAGTGAGGCGTGATGTTAAAACACAGACTTCCTCACAGTGTGAGCTCACGCAGGAGGTATTATGCTGGTTTTAGGCTTTTCCTAATCAGCAGGACAAGGTCCGTATTAAAAACTATTCAGAGGATACCCAGCGGGCAAGAAGACTTTGTGAGGGACAGTAACTGTCTTTGCTGGCCTTCAGACTTGATCAGATCAGAGGGCATCTGGTCCGGCTCTCTCCTGATTGGTCTCACAGTGGCCTCGCAGCGTGGCCTGAACAAACAGGCAGTGGAAACTGTGATTGATTCTTCAAGCAGTCTTTCATAAGGGAATCAATGACAGTTTTGAACATTGATTAAATTATTAATTAGTTCATCAAATGAACATGCCAATAATCTGCGGGTCACAACCTTTCAAATGCAAGAATGTCCCAGCATTTCTCAATTTTATATCATCACAAATTGACATTGCATAAAGTATCTGATCATCTGACAACAGAATCAACAGATCAATTTCTAATGAAAAGCTGCAGCCCCAATAAGACAAAATAGTGTATTGGCAGAATTGTTCATCTGGACTAGAGCTGAAACAATTAACCCAATAACCAATCGGCGGAAAGTTATTCAGCAACAGTTGTTATAATCATTTAGGTAATTTTTTAAGCAAAAATATATTTTACGGGTTAGATTTTGGACCGTTGGTTGGAGAAAATTTGAATATGTGAACAGACTATTTTCTGACATCTTGGTTAACCAATTAATTGTGCCAATAACCAGCACATTTATCAATAATGACAATAGTTGTTAGTTGCAGGCCTAAACATTCATACATCTTTCTATGGCCAACTATTAAAAAAACTTGTGCTTTTGATAAAGCATGAGTAAGTGAGTATATTTTAAATCACAGTGTCTGAATACACTTTACAAAGAAAAAGACACACCTATATATATATATATATATATATATATATATAGGTGTGTGTCTAAATGCTAAAACACAAAGCAGCTAGGTGTAAATATGGAAGATCGCCCAAATAATCTCTACAGGAGATAAGAAAGTACAATGTGTGGCCAACATGTAACAGCACTAAACATTTGTTCACATATCTTTTTTTCTTTTATCTGCTCTGTTTAACATCTCTTCGGAATCTGAATTGAAGCTCAACATGCCACTTGTTATCTATTTTTAGTTTGGAATTTTCCATAAAAAAGAATTTCAATTGGAAATAAACACTTGTTTAAATATCTGACCCCATTAGACACAAACTGAACCGGTGGCAGGAAATTAAGGAAGTCAGCAAAAGCAACATGAAACCTGCAGAAAACCTATATTTCCCTTTCTTATATTATCGTGATATGCATTGTTGTTATCTCACTGGGACCAGCTCATTTCGATTGTAAAATTTTGTAAATTTGTTTTGGTGGTTAAGTATGTGTGTGTGTTTGTGTGTGTGTGTCTGGGTAAGGCAAGTTTGTTGACATTATGAATGTTTAATGAGCTATGAATCTCAGGACCAATATTCATTTCCTGTGGGTAACAACGCTAAGGCCAGATCAGGGCTGGCAGTCAGCAGCATGTTGCAAGACCGTATGTGTTACCTGGAAAAACCTTCAAACAGGCCACATTTTTACTTGTGATGTTTTCCCCCCAGAGGATGACTAAGTGCTACCTGCTCCCTCCGCGGCCCTGCCTGTCAGTTCAAACTGGACCCCGGCTGGACAAGGGAAGGACTGGGTCAGGAGTAAGGGCACGTGAGGACAGGCTTCTGATGGGGTCTGCTTAAAAGGCAGAAGATGTGAAATGGGACTAAGATAAGAGCACAGGAGAGAAAATCAGCTTATGGAATGAAAAGGTAGCCAGTGCCTTGGCAGAAACAGAGACAGAAAAGAAGTCAGCTATCATGAGTATTAAAAACTAAAACTGAATGAATGAATTGAAGCAAAGGGTAGGGTGCAGGGAGACAAGGGGGAGACAGAAGGATGAGAGACAAGGCTAGGCAGAGGGTCGAGAGTAAAGGCCACTGGAAGAGCATCTCCACAGAGTGTGATTTGCCAGTGCAGGGCTGGCCTGCCTCATGCACGTGCGCACATCATAAAGCACAATATGAAATATTCACTCCTTCTGGCCCTCAACACAGGGTTTATTTTCATTGAGGGAAAGCCAACCGAGGAGGCCTGCCTATGTGAAAGTCAGCACTCAGCAAAACACTGGGAGGCTGGCAGGGAAGGGACTGGATGAGAGAGACGGGGGAATGCGACAGAGGGGTTACGAGTGACATAAAGAAGGCGTGGGAGAGATGAATACAGAGAACGAGCAGGGGTTTGCATAGTGATGGGAGGGCGCAGGTTATGACAGGGCAGCGCGGCGCTGTACATGGTGTCCAGGCTAACTAATGCAATGAGCGATGGCAGGCAGCCACTGCAAAGATCACATGGCCCGCAGTAAAGCAGGCATCGACCACACGGGGCATGTGATCACCAAGGCTGACAGATGCAAAGTTAAACCACACTTGAACAGAAAAAGGCCAGGAAAATATGACATCCGACAGGAAGCAGTAGAAAGAACAACCTGTTCTGACACCGGGTATCCACAGTCAAAGGTACCTGCTGTATGTTTGGGGACAGATGAACTGGCCATGGGCCTGAATTATACTAAATCCCAGTGATGTGGATATAGGAGCACTTATATAATAATGCTAATATTGAGATCAAAAGTATATCATCTACCACTGTAATCAAATTGTGACATTTCTTTTAACGTACTGCACATCATGTTATATAACAAAATAAGAGCAATAACAGAAGACGGTAATTCAGTTATAGCAATATCTATTTCACGCATATCACATAGGCCTTGTTCAAAACCACCGAGATGATACGTATAAATGTCTGCAAGCCCGTGGCAGAACAACACCGAACCAAACCTCAATCACTACAGTTTTAATACAAACGCATTTTCAACCCTGAACGAGGCACATTAAACGCTGTGGCGCACACGAGCACACTCGCAATTAAGTTCACGGCTGCAACCTAAAATTGGCATTAAACTATTACTTCCTTATTCTGATCTGAGCATGTAAAGGACTGCTCTGTTCAAACAGCCAGATGACGAGGAGGGCGGCTAATCAGTATGCTGATGTAGGAGGGCTACAGCCTCCTCACTCCATGTTCAGCCGGAGGGGAAGAGATAGGCCATTAGGTCAGTTATCTTTGGCATACACAGGAAGCTCTGCAGGGCAACAGGGAGGCCTGTGTAAGCCTGGATATGACTTTGTATGTGTGTGCGTGTGTGTTTTGTGGCATTTCTGGTCCCTGCAGACCCTGCACTGTGTGGAGCTGCAGGGGTGGAAATCATGCTGTGGAAGCTGGTGGCTGTCATCAGCACATCCTTCCTACTGTGTGCTTGTGTGTGCTGCTGATGTAGAGGGGCTTTTCTCCTCCTTCTACTCCTCCTCCCTTGGCATACATGGTCATCTGCCTGCGACGTTTATTAATTAGTAATAAAAAAATAGGCTTTATGACTTAATAATAAGAGCGAGGTGCATGTATTTTTCAGACAATAATCACCCTCAGTCCTACTTTTAGCAATCACAGATCCAGCATAGTATGACATCATTGGGATTTTCAGCCTGAGCAATCCAGCGCTGCTACAACCATTGATGAAAAAGCGGCTACATCCGTAGTACCCTTACGTGCTATTTAGCTACAGCAGATTTAGCACCTTACACTCAAACGCACCATACATTGTGTAGAAACAACACAGTGGCATAGTTTCAGAGAATATGCGTTCATTTGGAGCATAAAGTTAGTTTGTAACATTACTACACAGCCATAGCCTGGTGGTAAACGACGGCATTGTACAATACATGAAAATTGAGCTAAAATGTGTTACTATAATGGATTTACTATCAGAAAAACGACAATAAAGATGGTATATGTTATAAGAGCAGTGGATTAAACCAGAACTCACACGTCATCGTTGGTTTATTGTGCTGGTGATGCCGCTAACGTTGATTTTACGTTGGAGCGTTTCTCGGTCCTACACAATTTTACTATCGGTTTAGGTGTCTAGAGACTTACCCCAAAATGACCAATTCGCCGTATTTTACCGGGTCTTTAATGGGCACATCATCATCTCCGTCTTTTTTCGGTGAATTCATCAGACTGGACTGCTCCAGAAGAAAAAAACGCGTCCAATGGCAATAGTGGTGAGATAAAACAATGCTAATACACTCGAAACTGTAGGGAAGTGATTTGGGTTGTAGTCTATCAAAGTTTGGGTACAGTTGAGCAAAGTTTTTCCAGACTTCTTGTTGTTTGTTTTATTATTTTAATCCCGTAAAGGAGCATCTTTTCGTGGCTTTAATGCCAGCGTGTAGCTAGTTGGTAACGCAACATATCTGTTCAGTAGCATACAGATACAACAACGGCTAACGGTAGGGAGTGGGGCATACCATATTCTGTAGGGGTGGTTGTTCAAAACTTACCTCAAATTAGTTGACAAAACTACCTCTACAAAATTAAATGCGTGCTTCTCGGGTTTCTCAGAACGAATATATACTGTAGTAGCGATTAGGAGAAGCAAACACATATGCACAATTTAATATTCAAATTAACGTAAGCGTGAACCCTCCTATGGAACAAGAACTTGATGACGCCTTGATGAGACGCTGGCTCCCACCGATGGAATAAAATGAGGCATTTCGAAATCCAGAGGAAGTGCCCACATACCATGGCGTGTAGAGGCGTACTGGCACATTTCAAGCAAAATACTAGGCCGTTTGACGTTATGTGGCGAAATCATATCGCTCTTATCTCGTGGGTCATTATGGAGTCTGACGTACTGAGATGCTTTGGGGGTGTGGTATAGCTAGGATGTGGGTCACCAATGCGCCCCAGACGAGACACCTTCTTTTCTTCATGTCTGCATTTCATGTGGGAGTTGGGAGACAGATATAGGCCGGTTGGAGCCCACACTTCCATCTCTCTCTCTCTCTCTCTCTATATATATATATATATATATATGTATGCCACACACACACACAAAGAGAGTAGTGTCTATGGTCTTACTCATAATACTGTGACCACATGAGGGCAGTACAGTTCATTTTCAAACTACAACTTTCCAGTCTATAAAGTTAGTCAAGTCAATAAGTCAACTGAAGTCAAGTGTCAGTTTGTATGTTTAAACATTGGTTGTACCTGTACCATTGGTCTATTACCACCCATACCTGGTATTCCACCATGTGTGTTGGTTGTTGAGGTAACCCTTTGGGATTTGAATGTTTAGAGTAATATGCATGAATGGGATGGATGCCTATAGTCAGATACAGCTGCTTCATCACACACGTGTCACATTTTCCTCCAAAAGCCTGGTTTGCTGTTCATTGTTATTTGATGAGACAGAAAGCAAAGCCTTTGCTGCAGGCTTTTTGGACAGGACACAGAGCTGGGGTGTCAGTAACAGAATCTGCCCCATCTCCACAGCGGCATGGCTGCCTTCATCTGGAACAGTAGCCTACTTCGTGTTCTGGCGGGGTGGTGTAACATGTAGTGGCACGCAGGGTAAGGCACAGAGGCGCCAAGCAGCCTTCTGCATGACTCTGCAGTGTGTGGTGATGTTGGCCCTTGTTATTGCATATGTCGGTGTAATTAAAACATTTGCTTGTGCAAATTTGCAGATGTAGTGATATATGAACTCAAAATGGTTTCCCTCACACTTTAGCTACAGTGCTGCAACTACAGAGAGACCTTTGATGACACTGGAAGGGAGGATGATTCATGAATGAGCTTTAGCATAAACAAAACCAAACCACCACACCCTTAATCTAAGAATGACAGTCCACTGTAGTCACATTGTAACTAATCAACCAACTGGAGTGCTGACTCACCTCATAGGGGCATGCAATATTACACAAGTTTCACTATGTATATCAGAAGTTTAACCTCCAGCATACTTGTCTTCTGAGATGCAAAGCAGAAACTGGATGGACGAGATGTCTGTGTTTGTGTGTGTGTGTGCATGTCTCTTTCCCACTCTGGGATTAAGGTCACACCCTCCTCTCTCTCAATCTCTCTCTCTCCCTCCCATTTTCTCTGTCTCTTTCCTCTGCTCTCTGTGTTCTTTCTCTCTGTCTCTGGCCTTATTTGGCTGAATTTCAGCATTAAACTAGAAAATATGTTTGGCCTCCATCATGTAGGGGGAATCCTCACTGCTCTCCTTTAATTATGTTGTTTATGTCCATAATAATCAATCAGCAGGGCAAGGATCTAGTTTGTGCTGTGGGGAATGCTCTACTCAGTCAACCAGGAATTTATGACCTGGAATTTACAACGTAAAGAATGCTCTGAATAAATAAAATCCACTCCATGTCAGGTAATCAACTGTATAGTAGTAACAATAGTACTCTATTAATCTCCAGAGGAGAATTATTCGTCTAGCTTTTCACTGAGGTCATAGAACAATGTCAGCAATAGAAATGGGGCAGGAATTCATCAACCTGCTCAAGTAGAACTTTGCAGGGCAGATGCTTGTCATTACAGAGTTGACTTTTTGTTCATAAACCTTGTGTTTCCACATCACCACACTGCCACAAATAGGCAAGGAAGCTGTTTATATAGAGACTGTCTTTCCATGATGTCATCGGTTCTGTCATCTAGATTTTCGCAGTTAAAGTGATAAAGAGAAACTGATGTAATTAATAAAAAAATTATTGGACATGGCAGTTTTGATCGAAATCCACTTTGTTCTATGAATTCCTCATCAACCAGACAAATCCATGTCTTGCTACTGTATATACCTTTGCATGTTGCTGCAGCTGAGTAGTATTTGTATTCACAGTTCCAAAAATATACAGTAGTGCTGAAATACAAATGCTGTAGTAGTTCAACTCAGTGAGTCGGCAGCACATAACAATTTAAAATGTCCATTTATGGCAGCTTGTTTTGACATTTATGTCACCAGGATGAATGAAAGGGATCTAACCAGGCAAATTAGAAAGGAATTTGTAGTCTACTTTGTACCACAGTGTGTAGTAGAGAACAATCATGTTGCATCAAACAAGTCATGTAGAAACCATATTTAGTGTGCAAATCACAGACCAGATTGTATGCCTAATTGTCAACATGTGGAATGCATTACCTCTGCTTTCATTCTGCAGCTTTTGGCAGGCTGCATTTCAAGTTAAGCAAATAATCGGGGGTGGTCACTGATCATTTATAAGAGCATGCTCATGCGGAATATACACAAATAAGGACTTTTTAAGAGTAACTGTACTCTTTTCTGATATAGACAAATATAGATATTAAAAATTATATATGTAATAACAACAAAAAACCTAACACATACTGAAAAATTAATAAATCACATTATAAAAAACAGACAATGACAAATAGATTCATCTTTTTTAGAATACCACTGATATTTTGGTGTAGGAGCTTGTTGCACATACTGTACACCATCAGAAAGAGTTTATGATGAATGTGGCGCCTGGATTTTTTTCCATGATTTATACTCAGATCATCAATGTATCAGTGACGTAAAGACGCTTCTTGGTCGACTTCTTAAATCTGGAATTTCCCTTCAGGGATCAATAAAGTATTCTGATTTAGTTAATGTTGATTAAAAAGATGGAAACTGATATTTGGGTAGAAGCATGGTAAGTAAGAGATGGGAGTCAAGACAAATAGAAGTACATTTAGACTGTCTTTAGAGTCTTTGTCAATGCTGCCATAGATACAAGAGCAAACTAAAATAGCAAAAAAGTATTTCTGTCATTTAGGAACCCTGTCTCCCCGGTTTGTGGTTAAAGCTTAGATGGATTGGTGAAGCAGAACCTAAGACTTTTGTATATGATGCATACCAAACAGTTATTAAATCACTTAAACACAAATCATGATATGATCTCTATGTAAGCTTTACTGTGTGCTTGTGTAAGTGCATGAAGCCGTGCCTGTAACAAAAAGACAGATGCATGAGTGCACACGTGCTTACTATTGCGTCTGTGTGTGTAAAAGACACCGTACTCCTACTTGATGAGGAGGCAGGCTCCTACATAGAGCAGGCATGATAATGCAGATGGCTCAGCATATTCCCATTCTCTATGGGCACGCGGACACAACAGGCTCTGCTGGTATTGTTGGCTCCCGACAGGGAAGACTAATTGCATACACAAGCAGGTTTGTTGCAAAACACTGAAAATGAATGGCATTATAAACTGTGGCAATTGATTATATATACTGTAGATAACAGCTTTATATGTTATATGCAGTCATACAGTATATGCAGTATAGTTGCAATACTTTTTCATTTCAATAGTTTTGAAATATAGATTTTGGGGCAGTTTGACTGCACATAATGGTATTGTTGGTGTGGGATATGAAGCGGCACAAGGCCTTTTAGTAGGACAATTGAAGCTGAGCTTAAACACCAACCAGTGAGCTGATAAGTTCATCTCTGATTGCTTTCAGCACACCGTGGCCTTTCCCAAATGACTGAGCTCCATGGAGCACCTGCCAACAACCTGCCATACATGTACATGACCAGAGCATATAGGCTGCACACACAGCTGCTGGTGTGAGCTACGCAGAGTCCTTTACACAAAAGCAGATGGCTCCTCAGACGGGTCATTAATATGAGCCGGTGGAGAGGCTGTGTGTGTGGTGGGTTATTTTTGGATTTAGTGTTGTGTGTTATTTAGGGATGAAAGTTGTGTTGGTGACTCTATATCTGTGTTTGTCTAAGTGGGAGGCAGCCAACAGGCACCAGGCAGAGTGAGAGAGCGACATTTAGAGTAATTGGCTCCCTGTTCAGTCTAATATTCCACAGAAGACCTATTAATAATTACACACCGTGTGAATGGCAGCCTTTAACCTTTAACGGGTTTCATCACCACAGCTTTTAAAGAATGTGTTAAGGCATATTAACACTTGTTGATTGTTTTATAACCACTCAAGACGGAGAAACAACAGGAAATTTCCTGAGACATAAACATAAAGATACTAATGATGTTCTCTTCTCTCTCTTCTTGGCCAAACTCATCCACAATGTACTACATCTGAGTTTCATAGCAGAAAGTGGGCCCAGGTAATTACAGTGCTGTTTAATAGACCCATCATTTACTTCAGAAGAGCAATAATTTAACCCTGTTCAAACTGTTTAATTTTAGACCCAGGCAGACATGTCTATTGTTCTTCTCTATGATATCCTGTTAATCGTTGTTGTTTTTTTTTATCTCAATGTGTCCATCTGTTGCTGTGGTGTGCCATGTGTCACACAGGAAGGTTGCAGTATATGTCACTTCCTGTTACAAACGAAAGCACAATTCAACATTTACCCATCGTTTAGGTCTTTATCTATAAGGGAACCATATCTTTTGTAGAATAGAAAAATCATTTACCTTCCTGTTATTTATTTCAGATAGTTTTAATCTGCTAAAAGTAATATTTTTTACCCAAAGATTAATGTTATTGCTGACTTCCTATTCGTTTATTTATTTTACTATATCAGATCGGTTTACATTGTGGCCCAGAAAAGCTGCCACTGGTGTATACAACCAAATCAATCAAATTAAAAGTGTAGATTAAATACAGCCAAGCTAATTTTTTTGTATCTTTCCACCTGCTGTTATTTGACATTTTTCAAGACAGGGGTTCTGTTGACATTGTGCTTTTTCTTAAGGATGTGAGAGAGCAATACTTTCAATGCACAGCCTCCATTAATTACATCTGTGAGCCTGAATCCTCGCATCTGCACACACGTCCCTTCCCACTGCACAACATCTCCGCCAAATGCAAACACAGGCCTCAGGCTCCCTATAATTATTAGCACATTGTCCGAGGCAGAGGGAAATGCAGTGTGCGACAGATTCTGAGGAGCTTACAACTGCCCGAAAGCTTAATGTCACTCTGTGTGCTGCTTTCATGAGTCTGTTTAAACGGGTCCCATGACAACCGAGACACTGAGACTGTCTGAGCTGTAGCTCCGGCCCATCCAGCCAGTCCTAAGTCCTTTGTGTGTGTCAATAGTGGATGTTGTTGGACAGGAAATGCCTGTTAAGAAAACTGTATGAAATCAAGATACAGTGGTTTTTACAAAGTTGGAAAACATAAGCAATGCACTGGTAAATCTTACCCTTTAGATGAACAAGAATTGATCAGATAAAGGTTAGGCAGAGGGGTGTGTGTGAGGATTTTTTGGTCCTGTTGCCCTTGGCAACTGAACGACGCACTGTCCTGGGTTAGAACCCCCCTGAGGTATTAGAAGCTGGTGATGGTAAGGGCAGGGTTGTGAGAGCGATACAAATGACTAACATCAATTGCAAGAGTCCATACTCTAAACATCAGGTGTGCAGGTGATGGGCAGTGACACGTTTGATTATGCATTGAAGATTTGCAATGAACTATTTAATGGACACATGTCATGGCTGCAGTCTTTGTGTAAATTAATAGGTACTCATGGCAACAGCTACTGCTTAACAAAAAACTTCAAAGAATTGTGAATATGATAGTTTCTCTAATGAATGTAAAAGTTCAACATTTCTTGAAAAACGCATGTTCACTTTTGACAAAAGGTTAGCTGAGAAGATCTATTCCACTCTCATATGTGTCCATTAAATATGAAGCTACAGCCAGCCATCGGTAAGCTTAGCTTAGCACAAATACTGGAAACATTGGGAACCAGCTTGCATAGCTCTGTCCAAAGCTTATGAGGCACTTACACTACCGTTCAAAAGTTTGGGGTCACCCAAACAATTTTGTGTTTTCCATGAAAAGTCACACTTATTCACCACCATACGTTGTGAAATGAATAGAAAATAGAGTCAAGACAT
>JAVQJD010101338.1:0-27211 GCA_036023655.1 Nannoperca australis
CCTTATGTACAGCGGGGTCACCATGCTTTACTGTGACCCTGAACAATGTGCGCCTCTCTGCTTTTTTGAACCATTTCTTTCTGCCCCCCCCCCCCCCCCCCCGCCTCTGTCCTTCTTTCTTGGCCATGCGAAGCACAGGGGTCTGTCATGCATTAAGAACAACTGGGTCTAGCTCGTTTGTCCCTGGAGCGTTTCCTGTCTGCAGATGGATGGCTGCCCGGAGACTCTGAAGCTGAAGCCCTGATGCTGCCATGTGAGTTCAAGTCAGCTGGGAACTGGGAGCTTGTTTACTTCTAAAATGATTTCTGTTTTTGCCACGGGGAGATCACCAAGGCGCCGCGGTCATCAAGAGAGAAAATCAGGTTAGTCAGTGAGGATCTCCGCTCAATACTTTAACATTTTGGGCAACAGTTATTCGAAGCTTGATACCACTCTCATGTCTGTCCCTTAAATATGAAACTAAAGCAAGCAGCCAATTAGCTGAGCTTAGCAGACAGACTGGAAGCCGGTTCTCATTAAAGTTGGTGTGTATAGCAGTTGAGAGGGTCATTTTGTACATATCATGCTTTTACAATGGTTCTATTGTACTGATTATTGACTGTTTATTATGTTAACCACAGACATGTGGACAATTTAGAGTTAGCCAATATGTCTCAGATAGTCACGGTCGACCATTAATGAACTTATTCTAACTCACTTTTGAGTTTTGAGTTAGAGTTTTGTTCTGTTTGTATTCACCTCCCTTCGTCTCTCTGAAGAGAAATTTAGGGAGGATGAACCATATTTTCCTTAACATGATGATGTTGTTGTCTAAACCAAAAAGGCGTTTTAGGAGCAGCTGTACCCAAAACATTTCCTGGGAGTGGTTTGAGGCAGACCTAGGACTAGCTGGGTAGAAAGAGATGGCAAAGAGCTGCGGTGAGGACACTCATGCAATGTATCAAAACCAATGTCATGCAACCTCATACTTCCAGTCAGTCAACTTACCAATAATTACTGAAAGCATGGCTGATTTCCATGTTAATGAACAGCTTTGATGCCCTTTTTTAGAATTCTTGCTGAGAAGATTGATTGTTAGCTTAGCTTAGCATAAAGACTGGAAGCAGTGGGGAAGCAGTTAGCCTGGCTCTGTAAATATATGCATATCAGCACCTCTTAAGCTAACTAATATTAGTTTTCAATATTAAAGTATTTTTGAAAAGTGCAAAAATGTGTTGTTTTCTGCATAGTTACTTGCTTGACTTGCAAGGCAACAAATACACTACAAATGAAACAAATGTGATATAAAGCCATAATTTGGGAGCTTTGGTGGTCCTGGTAGGCTTTTTTTTTTACTTTAATGAGAACCGGCTTCCAGTCTGTATGCTAAGCTAATTGGCTGCTTGCATTAGTTTCATATTTAACGGACAGACATGTGAGTGGTATCAAGCTTCGAATAACTGTTCCCCAAAATGTCCAAAAATTCTTCTAATTTTGACCCAGCCAGATGTTAAAAGGACTCAAAAAATCGAATTGATTTTGAATTTGCATCGCCTTTTCAGTGGCTGTGCACATAAATGTCTGCTGTGCCTACCGGCCCACAAATGATTAAATCCTCTCCTTTTTTAATGAGGTTCCTGTGTCAAAAGATGTAATTAAAGTATACTTAAAGTAGGGACTGATTTAAATTATAGTGCTTTCTACGTGAGCATCTTCTTCTTCCTACAGCATTACAGAAGTCTATACTACTATCACTATTATACGTCTCCAGTGGATGTTTTGGCGTATCAGTCATATCTTACTTGTGTGCCATACCTCCTAATGTTATGTAAGGGCCTTGTTGTGCCAGGAGGATTGTTGCTGTAAAAGTCTAACTAGCCTCCATGTGTCACTACCAACCTCTGTGTTTACTGATTATTGCAGTGGGGAATTGTCATGCCCAGTCAGTCGCATGGCTTTGACTTTATTTACACAGCATGCCTGCAGCATTGTCTACTTCCCACGGGCAGAGACACCTTCCCTAACAACAGTATTCTTATATTAGAAGCTGTGCAATGTCAAAGAGACTGGTTTCAAATCTAGTCCCAGATTCCACAGGTAGCAGGTAATATTAGATCCTGAGCCAGAAATGTCCTGTTTCCTTCTCTCAGTCAGAGCTGCCTTTGAAGCCAGATGTGAAACGTCTTCCTGTCTCGCTTTGAACAGGACCTCCCTGCATGTCACCCCAAATCTCATTTAATATATTCACAAATCCCGAATCCTGGACCACTCAGCCTTACTTTCTCCTCTTCTCCCCTTTATCTTCCCTAACCAGGTGGCTTTGTGGTTCTATGCTGTAATTAAAATAATGCAAATGAGCTAATCCTGTAAAACAAATCCTTCTGTCTCTGTTAATGAAGACCCCATACCCCACTTTCTTGTGTAATTAAATATTTTGCTCTGAATAAACCAGCGGCGCTTGCTCCACAGAGATATGCCAGTCAGGATTTGTAATTTTACAGACAAGACGCGTTGCTTTTGGCTGAGCTGCAGTCTGAAAATGATCCAAGAGATAACGTGAAGAAACAATGAGAGCAAGTCAAATTGTGGCTTTTTATGGCATGAACCCACCGGTGCATTCGTTCTTAAATGCTGCCACATTTTCCTGCTTTACAAGCCAACAATCTCTACAGTAAATGATTGAATGCTCATTACTGACCTTGGTAAGGTGAAGACGTAGAAATGAACACCACTGCAATGAGATTCAAATGAAATATGACTTTTTCATCTGTTGAACTTATTCTCCATATCATAGTGTACGTCTAATTACAATTAATTTTAAACTTTTATTCTTGTATTTGCTGGAAAAACATTGATTACAGTCTGTGGTCACATGGATCAATTTACCCACATCATAAATGTGACATCGGAGTACGTGTACATTTTGTTGAATGGAAACATAATATGACCGCACCTTTAGAAATCTTTGTTGTTGTTGTTTGTTGTTGCATTTTCATCACGTCACTGACCAAGTCTTTGAACAAAACGTCCCTCGTCTCAATGAGAGCTGTTGAACCGGGATCTTTTTTTTTCTGTCTCTGACCCCTTTCTCTGAACATCTCTGCATCAGTGCTGCGAACAAAATACACCTGTGGTAGCACTACACACAAACATGAACCCATGTAGAAACACACACACACACACACACACACACACACACAAATAACAGGTGTGGAGCAGAGGTGGTCGAGTAGGTTATAAAAATCCTCCAAACTCACAAACACTTCTCTCACCGACACCAAAGCTTTGATGAGGTCAGCTCTGCCTCTGTGGCTGAGATGAGAGGACAGGAGAGGAGAAATTGCCCGTATCATTTTAAAAAGTGGTGGCATTTCAATATTCCTTTTGAGTTATTTTAGTCTACTTCAAATTATGGAAATGTATTCATTCTGTCTGTTGTGTTTGCACTAGGATCTTTATATATTTTCTCCTGTGCAAACACTGCAACCAATTCAGGAAATGAATACCCTTCAAAAACATTTACCATTTACTACTGTAAAAATAAAGAATGGCTGGGTTGTAGTGCAATTTGACAATAAACTACACTTTTGCTCGTTTAAAAGAGAGCTGAATGTGAAACAACACAAGAAAACAGGGGTTTTCTGGGTAGCAGATAATGTATGCGGTGCACACACTACATCTAACCACTCAACAAACACCCTTGTGTTTGTAAGTGTCTGAAAGAATTTGACGGCCATGCAAACACATGATGGCATCAGCAGCCAAAGACACAGACAGACGACCCATTCAGGAGCATAGCAAAGTGTGGAGTCAGGAGCTCTTTTCTGGCTTCAGATCCCTGGTTTGTAAATTGTTGGTCCGCTGCACCAATTTCACAAGCAGAGCCATCCATATGAATTAAATCTTGAGAGGACAATCAGAAACAAATGACATTTTTGGTAAAAGAAAGAAATGGTCCATATTGTGAGTAATGCCCCCTAAAAAAGCTCCATTGGTAACCTTAATATCAAAGTTTTGTCCAAATTGTCCACACCATCTATACTTTTAGTTCACAATATTCTGTAAAATGACTTGTTCCACCGCAGCATTGGGCTTCACTGCACCTCATGAAACAACGGGAGGTTGTTAGACTTGACTGTCACCTTTTTGAATACCATACACCAAAAATACTTTTCACAGACGTTCAGTTAAAAGATGTTGGAATGATTTTGTCTACGGTGTGACGCGATCACGGTGGGCAGGCTGCTCTATCCTCACTATGATCAAGACCATAACTAAACATGGTTGACTGACTGACTAAAACGTTAACATTTTATATTTATATATATGTCGACTCTCCAGCAAGTGACACATCGTAAAAAAAAAAACGAAAATGAAAAAGAATCATTGCATGTTAAAACGACTTACATGGTGTTATAGCTACTCATCATCAGGGTCTCAAACCAAACTCAACACATCAGAACAGCTGCCTTCCACAGACGGATAAATACATCTACTGTGCAAACATTTGTGTAACAGTGTTGAGATTTGTTATTCTAGCACCAGCACTTCACGACTAGTTCCTTCAATAGCCTCCCATGACTGTCTGTGATGACGATTTATTATGTGGAAAAGACTGGAGACTGTCAATTACATGGTGAATGACACATGAAGCAAGTAATACAGTGCTACCTGGGCTCTCATTACACGACCAGCAGAGCTGGAACAGAAGGTATGATTTCATGATGGCATCTAGTTTTAAAACAGGGTTCATGGACTCTATTACTTATAGGTTTCATTTTATGTACAAACAAGGAGACATGTCACACCGCAGCAATATATGTAAAAAAAATCTGTCCTCTACAATGGACTCTGTCTTTGCTGAAACCTACAGTTGCTATCAAGCTAATATTTTTTACTTAATCTAATCTGACAGTCATGCAGCAAACATTAGTTTCGGAGTTCCAGCAGGCTCTTTAAAAGGCAGAATTAAGATGATGTGACCTACATTCGTTTTGTATAATGTGTGTGTGTGTGTGTGTGTGTGTGTGTGTGCAAGGCAACCAATTGTTAGGTCTTAAATTCAAATTTAAAAATCAAAATTTGACCTGGAAATTTCACTCTTTGACAGCTTGTAATGTAAAGTATTTTTCTGTTTGTAAAAAAACCCAAAACAAGTGAGCTGAACTTCCAATCAATCAAACAGCAATTTAATCAGGTATTTTGATCCTGAATGTAACATTGGTTAACCAGAAGATCTCTGAAAAAGTTACAAGAAGCAGTGAGACGCCTGGGAAGAAGCCAGGTGTGCAGCTGCAAATCAAATAGACTGCAATCCAATGAAGTATGGAGCACTGATTAGAGGTCAACTGTTGGATGGGTTGGAGTGCTGTTATAGTTCAAAGCTTTACATCATTTGCATCGACTACAAGACTCTTTAACAAATGAGCTATCTGTCACAGATAGCTCATTTGTGTAAGCTTGTGTATTTGGGCAATTCACATTATAACAATGTGAATTGCCCAAATACACAAGCTTCTGATCTTCCTCAAAGCAGCTCAGCCAAAGTGAAACTGAAGCTGTAACTAAAACATGAACTGGATTCTGACAGGAGTGGAAGCTTTCATTCATGTCCAACCATGGACAATGGATCTGCTGGAGAAATCGATCATCTTCACAGAGACGCAATATCACAATCATACATACATCACCAAAGATACAACACTGTGTTTTAGCTACAGTGGTAGAGTGCATGCTTCGCATGTATTAGGTCCTGGGTTCAATCCCCGGCATCTCCAATCCTGGAAGTCGCTTTGGATAGAAGCGTCTGCCAAATGCCTAAATGTAATGTAATGTAATCACCAGTTTACTAGTTGAATGCCTTGTAACCAAAGAAAAGTATCTGTTTTTCCACTTAATGACTTTGTTATTATCTACAACTGTGTAGATAAAGACACAGTCCCTCATACTGACAGTGTTAATTGCAAAAAAATCTAAAATGATCCTACAAACAAACTAAAGGCCCTGTATATAGAAACCATGCTTCAAGTTAAAAGCATAAAAAGAAAAATCACTGGAATTAATAGAATACTTTTAGGACAATTTGACTTTCCATATATCTATCTGTCTAGCTATCTATCTAGAATTAGATACCTGCGATGGTTTCCGTATTGGAGACGAGGGGTTTAAAGTGAGTTTGGCTGTATAAATAAAATGAACTTTTAAGCCAGCAATTAGAAAGTAAATAAATAATTCAGTATTTCCCCCGCAGACTTTTATTCCTGGCAGTGCAAAGGCTTTGAAGCTCGGCATACATTCAGACTTTCATGTTTGGAAATAAAATGTGAACCCATCAAAAATGTGTCTAACATTTTAGAGGATTTTTGGTTCCTGGTCAAGTTTTTGTGGGTGGTGGTAGTGGGTGGGTGGGTGCATTGAGGGGAACTGGACTTCTCGGCATTTCTAAAATCCTTGCTGATTCCTCCTGACTGCTTAACACATAAGCGTGCTTCATATAGACTGTGCTAACTTAATGGATGTATGGATAAAGAATAAAAACGTCCCTCGTCGTATTTGCCTACTTGCAAGGTCATTCCACGCCTGGTGTTGTACTGGACGCCATTTTCCCCAGCAGCAGTTGAAGGCATCACGAAACCCTGATCCATTGATCCGGAGATCCAGGCGCCGGTAGGACTCCTGTGTTTCCACGCCTCCCACTTTCACCCCCATTGTGGCGAATCTCCGTCTTACACACTTTGCCAGACTTCCAGGAGTTGGAGCGACTCGCCGAAGAAGGGACGCCGACAACGTTTACAAAAAAAAAAAAAAAACCCACACATATTATCCTCTTTAACGCATGGATCTACTTTCTTCTCTTGAGGGATTTCGAGGAGTTGCGATGGTTCGCGCTGCTGGGAACTGTGGTGATTTGTACCGCAGAGAAACGGCTCGCGCACTCTACGCTACAAAGTTGTAAAAGTAGTTTCCCTTGAAGTTTTTTTTTTTCCGCCACCAGTTCATACTCGGTGTTTCTCCAGCTTGTAGACCCACACAGCCGTAATGGCGAGGCGGCCGGGGGAGAAGAAACCTCTGGTTTTGACGCCGAACACGCGCGCTGCTTTCCGGGATCAACACCTTCGGTTTCACGGGGGCTTGTTGGCTTTTTCGTGGAGCTTCGTTTTAATCTGCTCGGCTCTTTCTTGTGGATATTGCGGAGCCGAGACGGAGTTTTCCATCCTGGAAGAAGCGCAAGTTTTGGCCGAGCAGATGAAAAAGCTGTCCTCTCAGGAGCTGGGAGTCTTTACTATGCAGGTAAACATGGAGGAGAAATGTTTGTTTGTTGCGCTGGTGTTTGTTTCTGTGTAAAACTGAGATCTTCACGTGTCACGTCCAGTCGGAGCGGGTTTAAAAAGCCAAACTGGCACAAACGGGATTGTCAGAATAGGCCGAAATACCCCAAAATAATGTAATAATCTCTGTAATGATTAACTTTGCCACAGCATGTTAGGGAATAATAGGCGCTCTGGCTGCCAGCGAGGTCTCGCTCCGTGTTGCGGCGCGACAACAGGCGCTTTGAAGTTGGGACGCATTGATTTGGGCCATCAGCACGCTGGAGGTTTGCTGTTGGGTTCACCTTTTCTCGTTCCCTCATCTGTTTAAACGGGGCGCTTTTAAAAACGGAATATCGTTTATTTCAGCACATTTACTGCACGTGTCTGCTGAAAAGGTTCACAAACTGTCACCTGCACGGATCCTCACGAGCAATCGGCCATGAAGCAACATTTCCCTGTATTGTCTTTGAAAAAGCACCGGCCCTTATTTATCCTCAGAAATAGCATGCGTGCTAGGGTGATAAAAGCGGGTTATAAAGATGGACACATGCCATTGTGCAGATACAGAGCTGGTTATAATTCATCTGTCTTCCAGTGTGTCTGAGAGGCTGTGCTCCTTTCTGGGTCTGGATCAAACAACAGGAATAAATCAATTTTTATCTAAGTTGGCTGTAGCACCAGTCAGAAAATCAGCTTATTAGACACGAGGTGAACGGATACTGCAGATGATAATAAATACTAACAATTAATCTGAATGTGTCCGAATATAATGTGGAGAGAAACACGTTGTCTCCACCAGCAGCAGTTGGATCAGAGCTGCAACTAATGATTATTTGGATTATCAGTTAATCTATTGGTAAACTGTCAGGAAATAGTGAAAAATGCAAATCACAAGTTAGAACTTAACGTCTTCAAAATGATTGCCTGACCCAAGCCCCAGAGATATTCAGTTCACAGTTATGAACAGGAGACAATCTGTGACCAATGGCTTGAGTGATAACTCGATTTTCAAAGTATTGTTATAGATTGATTTTCGGTCATTGACTGATTGATTCATAGTTGCGGCTCTGACTGCAGCTGATGTGACTTTTGTGTTTTATTAGAGGTGAGATGCTTCTTCTCCTGTAGAGACATATTACATGTTATTATAAACCTTGATTGAGCATGGCCATTTAGAGCTGAAACTATTAGATGATTGCTAAAAATTATCATTTGATGATTGATCAGCAAATGTGCCAAATATGAATATTTGCTGGTTTTTGTATTTTATGATAGTGAACTTTGGTCTTTGGTTTTGGACTTTTTGTCAGAAAGCAAGCAGTTTAAATTAAAGCTCAATTGGTTAGTTGATTAATTGGTTAGTTTTTTGACAATTTTTTTTACATATTTTGGTAATTAAAGTAATTTCTCAAGAAAACATACCAATTAAGTTGTATGTTCTCAATTCTGAGGTTTTGCTGTTTGTTTGTCTAAAGTGATAATGATTTTAAATGCTTTGGGTTTTGGACTGTTGGTCGGACAAAACCAGACGTTTTCACCTTTCACCTTAGAGTTTTAAGAAATTGTAACATGTCATTTTTCACAGTTTTCCGCCAATTTAGAGCGGATGAATCGAGACAATAATCAGCAGATAGTGAAAATAACGGGCTGTTGCTAATTGATTTGAAACATACTATGTGAACTCGGCACAAACTGCTTTGCCCTGGCCGTGCGGAGCTGCGTTGATCCACCAAATGGCAGGAGGTGCAGGGTGTGAGGTGGGGGTGTTAGCACTTCAGAGGCAGAGGTGCTCACTGGCCCTGAACACAGAGGCAAGGCGATGGGGGGGGGGCCCGCCCTGCCCCGCCCCCAACTGGTGTTTCATCTTCCCTGCTTCCACACTGAGCCGTCTTCATCCCGGCTCTGGGAGTCGGCTTTGAGGGCTTCCTCTGATCCCCCTGGATCCGCCTTTGTCACCGCTCATCCCTCCCTTTGTGCTCGATTTCCATCTCCTTCCTCTTCTTTCCATCATTTTCTCTGTTGTCTTTTTTTTGTTGCTCTCTTTTATTCTTGTTTTCTGGTGCATCCAGTAAAATGAATCACTCCTGTTTCACTCTCTAGTTCCTTCTGTCTTTATTTCGGTTTTTCTCTCATATAAAAATAGTAAAATAGTTCCATCAGCTGCAAAGATGTAATTAATGCTAAATAATTTCGTCTTTTGTCACTCCCACAAAATTTTTCATGACTCATTCAGTTTTCATATAGCCCTTTCAGATTATTCATGAAACAACGCATTCGGCATCCTTCCCCTGCATCGTGGGAAAACAGTTTTGAGGCTATCATGTCGTCGTTCAAGCTGTGAAAATCTGTCTTGGCATGAAGCTCAATGTGAGTTTGATTGAAGTGGCGCATTTCATGGATTTGTCGGAGCGGTTTCCCACGATTGTAAGAGGTGTGCATCCAGTGCCCGTGAAAACAACTGCAGGAACCTGGCCTGCCGTGCTGTCTGTGTGGACACCTGCTCTGACGCTCCGATGTGGCCTGGCTGCAGGTGTGTCCGTTGAACTAGATTTCATTTTATCTTTCAGACTCTTTGGTATTTCTTCCCCCCTACACGTTTCCTGAAATTAGTTTTTATCCAAGTCCTGATTTCTGGACATTCATTATCTCTTCCAGGCAATTTATGTTGTGCGATTTCTTTTTTTTGGCACAGAGACACCAACATGCAGACTTCACACTGTACTGTTTGGGAAAGGATCTGAAGATTTTGTTATCAAGCGAGCGCCCCGGCATCTTCCATTTAAAACGTAATTCTACCCCTCTCCACTCCACCCCTCATTCTCTAGCAGATGTGTAATTTGAGGCTAGCCCTGTCGGTGCTTCTGAGTCACTGGGTCAAACTTGTTCAATCTGTCATTGAGTTACTCAATCGTCAGGGGACCCGAGGGCGTACAGTTGACACTTTGTTTAAGCTGATAGGTCAACTTTTCGGGGGATGTTTTTCACCAGAGCTTTTCTTCCTTCAGATTTATGTTGTAAAAGCAATTCCCTGGGAAGTTTCAAAAGATGTATTTTCTTAGTTCAGTATATATTTATGACATCAGCTGATTTCACAAATATAATATATAAATATAATATATATTCCTAAATATCTGATTATTATAACTACAGACTCTAGTTTTTTGCAGGGGCTGCAGCTGTTATTTCATTATTGGTTGTAGTCTATGAAATGTCAGTCGTCACTCCCATCAAAACGTACTCAGCCAGAGATGATGTCTTATTATGTCCAACCAAGACAAAGAAATACATTTTACTGTCATATATGACAAAGAATAGCATCAATTTTCAGAATCAGAACCAGTGAATGTTGGAAGAATGACTAAAACAATTTATCAGTATATTTATTTATCAATAAATCTTCTCTCAGTTAACTTGTTGACGTAATATTTTCAGCTCTAGTTTGCTGACTGGTTTGTAACAGTCAAATTATTATTATCATCTTTTACGCAGTATTAGAACTGGAGGCTTATTTCAGTTTTCCCGACACTTGTGCATGTGGTATCTTGGGTGGTGTCTCTAGCACAATTTACTCAACTGTTTGTCAGCAACAGAAGTGTTTTGCATTCAATTTCCATCATTTTTCCATCATTTACATATTCCATTTTCCTTGTACTTAATGCGTTATTTATGTAAAACAGCCTTTGTGTGGCTCTTGGTTGCTGCTAATGCATGCTATTTGTTGCATCTTTGATTTGCTGCAGTCTGGCTTTGTCTCTCAGGCCTCGCAGGTTCTTGGTGTGTAAATCCGAAAGTTGAGAATAGTCCTTCCACATTAAGAAACGACTTCACATCGTTCTGAGTGATTTACGACGCCGATTTCTGCCATGCGACTCGTGGGTTTTGTGAAAGCTTCTTAATGAGCATTTCACGTCAGATTTTCTGCAGCTTAAAGTGACTTAGCCATGGATGTAAATATGACATTTAATCTTCTTTCCCTTTTCCATGTTATTGAAACACGGGCCTTGTGCTACTCTTGTCATGTGTGCTCCCGGCAGAGCCAACGCCACTGTACATGTTATAGCAACACATGGAGAAACTTAAAGGTGTAACGAACCAGCGTTACTAAACGTAGCTAATGGTAAGCCAATCACTCGTCGCTGTGTGAAAAGTCCTGTTCTTGCTGAGAGGGTATTTATGCCACGTTTGGCTGATTATTTACAAAGGAAATTTCACTTTGTTAGTTTTAAGGGCCTTAATCTGCAGAGAAGTGTGGTTTGTTATTGAGGCTGGCCTGTCCAGCAACCCCGGCCCCCTAATTGAATATTGATAGTAATTTGAGGGCAATGGAGGTTTGTGCAGGAAATGAGAAAATTGGGGTAGCTCTGGCACTGTCATTAGGCTGTGATTTTCTGGGTTGGGTTTGGTCCAAGGGTAACACCAGTTAAGGAGCTTTCACAGAGCCCCAATTCCTGCTTTGTTGGTTATTTATTTCTCTTTTTGATTTTGCCTGTTTTAACATATTTAAATGTCCTCTATCTCTCCTTCCGCCTGCCTTTTATTTTAATCTTTACTTACTTTGTCTTTTGTCTGTCTCTCGGCTGCTTGTGCCAGGTTTCTTCTCTTTTCCTCGCTAAATATTGAGTCAGTTGCAAAGAGGAGGAGGAGGAGGGTTAAAGGATATGCAGCAGGACATCAGAATTCCTGCTAGGTTCTCTGCAGTACAGCTTCAAAGCCTTCTTGCCTCTTACTGCATTGCCTGCATGTCTGTGTGCTCAAACAGTCGAGGTTACCATGAGCCTCACAGGCCCTCTGCTACATGTGGGACTATGACTGTCTCTCATCCATTCTCTCTTTGTATTTATCTATCTAGTCTGTAGTTTCTCTCTTTTGCTGTCCAAAATTTAACATTAGGCAAGGCAGCTTTATTTATATAGCAAAGAGGCAATTTAAAGTGCTTTACATAGGCAAAGAAGAACATAGGAAAGACTTAATACTATTGTAAAATATACGTTTCTTTTAAAGGTTTTGTTAAAGTGGAAAATCAAAGAGGTTTGATGATAACATAACCAAGCATATTCTTTTCAATTAATAATATGAAGCTAAATGTATGTATGAGCCACGTATATCCGGTCTGACAGGCTGTAGCACTCCATGCAGGGTGTAGCAGTCGACCACGTTAAATTGAACAGAAGGTTATAGTATAACCCAGGTTCTATGGAATGAGAGTACACGTGAAACGGTTTTCTTCACAGTGACACTCATCTGAAGGGTAAATGAACACTTAAGCCAGTATTATACTTTCCGCGTCCGCGTGGCCGCAGCCGTCCGCTAGTGTGCGCACTACGTCATTTGCATCATCAGAGCAGTCCGCTATGGCTCCGCGCGTACGAACGCGTACCGGGCAATCAAGTACCAACTGCGCATGCGTGGGAAAACACGCCGTCCACCACACTCTCTAACTTTTCTTTTTTTCTCTTTTTGCGCTAGGTACAACAGACAAAGCAGTTCTTCTTCTTCTTGCATGTTCAATTAGTTGTTTGTGTAAACGCCGATCTACTGCGCATGTGTGGAACGCGTCTGCCGAGCGGGCTCTAAAAACAAGTATAATTTGAAATGCTCCGCGTACGCGGGGTCCGCGACCGCACACGTACGTGTCCGCTCTGGAGTATAATCCAGGCCTTAGGTGTCACATACATCACTAAGCACATTCCTGCACTTGTCCTGTTGGGGATATATTGGGGCTCTTTTTGTTTGTACCCCTCAGGGCACAGGGGTTACATATTATAACCAACGGTTCCCTGTCAGTTGGTTCAATGTTGCAAATAACAGAATTTGGAAATATATAAAGGGTGGACGATGGATACCCCCAAATGTCCTCCCTTTTTGTCATGTTTAACTACAAACTACTTGTATCACATCTAGTATGATGAATAACTAAACTCTTGGTTCCTGGTTAAGTACCTGTTTATTTATATCACTTGAGACCCTGCTGTGCAGCATCCAATCATGGTTTTGTATCATGCTGTTTGCTTAACGGGGATGTTTCAACGTTAGCGAAGGTGGCTGCTGCAATGTTGATTTTATACACAGTGACGATAAAGCGGGGCACATTTGAATCATTCTTTTCTCAATTTTCTCACATTTCTTATGTAAAACCTCCAGAATAGAAAACATGAATTTCCTTTTGCTGGGAAGGTAGTGTGCAGTGTCTTTTCACAGCTGAAGACAGTGCTGAGCTTAGAGAGTGAACCAAAGCAATGAGTTAAGACGGTAAGACGGCAGAGTTGAGGGGAACTGTGGATCTCGTCTTGTCTCGCTACATTAAATGTCTTTCAGCTTTAGAAAGTTAGTAGGGATTTCATCTTGTTCTGTCTCTCTGGCCCCCTTCCTCTCACCTCCTTTTTCTTGTATGGGATGTCCAGGTTGCCTGAGCAACAGGTGCTCTGCATTAGTCCGCCCTGCATTGCATTGCATTGCATTGCGATGGCACAACTCCTGGTTTTTAGTCCAACCATAAATCGTGATGTGCCTCAGCGGTTTATGAGCCGTTCGAGGCTGTGCTGAACTACCTGCACCCTGGTTCTTTTTCCATTTTAACTGTTGCCTTTTTCACAACTGTTACTGCAGGGAGTGTTGTGTTTAAACACTGCGTTGCTTTCACACATTTAGATTCTCTGTCCCAAGTTGCTGCTTATACACAAATAGTTTTTTTGTCTTTTTATTTTTCATTTTTATCCAAGCTGAATTGAAAATGATTGTGATGTGATAAGCTGCTGGGTATACTTGAAATCATTTCAAGCTAAACCTTTATTAATTTGAAGTATATATTAATATAAACTGAAGAATTGTATTTCTTGAGTCGATTTTTCTTGGAAAAACAGGGCTCCCTGCCAACAGCTGCAAAGTCCCACAGCGACATCTGCAATGTTTTAAAACTTGGAATGACTTCGAAATCAGTCTTCAAAATTCTTGGCCTGTCCAAAAACCGGTGAAACAGCCCCGTTCTGTTGAGTATCACCTTCATCGTCCCGTTACAATGCAGAAGAGGACCGCGTTTTCATTCAATATGGAGCTGCTTGTATGTTTTGGCCCCAGTCCAGACACCGAGAGGCTCGGGCGCCCCTTGTATCCAACTGCTCTGCACTGCAGTGTCTCTAACCTCCACAGTGAACTCGGACACGGTGAAGTTCCCAGACTTATTGGACGAAATTGGGATTTAAGGGCCGCGGTGAGATGGAAACCTTGTCGCTTCAGGATATAAGGAAAAACAACCTTATTGCCAATTTGTTCAAATTCAGACAAGCGGTCATTGGTCATTTTAATGTGTTTATTCTTTGGACATATCGCCCCTACTTAAAGATTAAAGATTTAATCCCAAGTGAGAACAACAAAAGTTAGCTGCAAGATGTCTAAACTTTTCATCTGCATTCAAATATCTGGTTTTCTGTTATTTTTGTGAAATGTCCAAGTCAGATTTGCGTTTGCTCCGGCCACAGAAACCTGAACAGACATCGTTTGAAGTCTGACTTCATCTTTACTTGAATCTACCTGCAGCCCACTTCCACGTTTAACTGCTAGAAGCCTGCTGGAAGAAAGAAAGAAAGAAAGAAAGAAAAACATTTTCAGGCATGTTTTTTTTTTTTTTCTCTCTAGAGCGTTTGGACAACATGACTCATTCATTTCAATCAAATCCCTTTAATTTATTTAGCCTGTGTAAGTACAGCCTTGTGCACTGTCTCTTGGCTCCCGCTGGACTGCGGTCGGGACGGAGCATAAAACTGATGTTCTTCTCCTTCTGCACCAGCTGTTGTGGTTTAAATCTGTCTGTACTGTCGTGGCCAGATCATTTATCTGACCGCTTTCTGATCTGTTTCCCACATCTCCCAGTTGAAGAAGGCCTCTCTCTGTTTGGCCTTGACTGAAATTGGTTTTGCAGTAATTTGCAGCCTCCTCAGCCTTCGCCTTTTTTTGTCCGCTCTTGCCTGCTCTGGGACTCTCCTCGCTTGTATCTTGTTTTGACCTGCACTATAATGCTATGCTCCTGTTAAGAATCTACTAAGCATTTCTGTGCCTGTTTTCTAAGTGCAGTACAGTTAAACATGATCAAATGAGACTTTGCCAAAATCCTGTTGTTATCAGTTTTACCTTCGATAAACATCAGGATGCAAATTCCAGGTGTGCATTCATGTTATCATAATGATGTATAGAGCTGGAAGGATTGAAATAACTCAAAACTACTTTGATAATTATTTGTGGAAGTAATTTTTCAAGCAAAAATGCCAAATACTCACCAGTTCTACTTTCTCAAATATGAGGATCTGCTGCGTTGATCTGTTTTTAAATCCTTGTAAACTGAATATCTTTGGGTTTTGGAAAGTTGGTGAGACAAAAAAAGACATTTGAAGACATTAGGTTCTGAGGAATTACGATGGACATCTTAATACTAAAGGATTAATTGAGAAAATAATCACGTCAACCTCCCATTTATTTGCATTCGAATGGTTGTCTGCGTCCTCCCTTTTCATTAATGTATGTAATTAATTCTTTTCATTATCAATATAGGGGTTATTTATCTGTAAAATATCTAGTCTTAAAAATGAGCATAGTCACTTGACAATGACATATCAGGGACATTTCATAGACTAAATGGTTAATCGAGAGAGAAAATAATAGTTTGTTGCAGCCCACATCATGTTAACTCTCAGTTCACAAAGGCAAGATTTGATTACCATGATTTATTTATTATAAGATTCTTGTCTGCTTGCTCCCTCTCCTTTTTTTTTTATTGATTAATTACAGGTTATTGTTATACGCTTGTCTGCGGTCGTCGATCACTTTTCTTTCTGCTGATTAATCAGCTGATCCTTTCAGCACTCCCATTTCCCTGCACAGCCAAGCCCTCCGGTTTTCAGTAAAAGTAGCTAACTCTAATTAACTGGCTGTGTTTAATCAGCTCATTCTTACTTTATTTTAATGATTCTCCCTCTCTCGGTTACCTCTCTCCCTCTTTTTTCCCAGTCACGCACACACTCTCTTTCTCTCACACACCCTCAACACACACAAAACGATAACAAATGCACTCAATGAGAGAGAGAAAGGGATCTTTATTGGTGATCCCGGCTTTGTGGGGTTTTTTGTGGGGTTTTTTTTCTCTCTTCAGATTCCTGCCAGTGTTACTTAGTTAGCTCTAACAGGGCTGACCTGGCAGTGTGAGCCAAGGGACCCCAGGCCACCCCTTAGCAAGTCAGTCCCTTCACTCGCCACAATGGGCAAGACTCAAAATGAACTCTCCCTGAAAGAGAGAGGGAAAGGAAAAGGGCGGGGGTCTGTGGTCAAGGCAAGGGGGCAGTGAGCGAAATACCAGATTGAGAGGGCAAGGAGAGTAGTGGGACCAGTTCCCTCCCCCAGTCACCATGCATATGTAAGGCCCCCCATCCCCCTCACAATGCACACGTGTGTGCACACACTCCTGCAGGAGAGAGGCTTTGCATTCTGAAGAGAGAGTTGGAGCTCCTACTGTGGAGAATCAGATTAGACTGTTTGCTCTTTCTCTCTCTCTGTGTGTCTCTCTCTCTTTGTGTGTGTGTGTGTGTGTGTTGCATACATAAACTCGCCTTAAACCCAAACTTTACAGTCGTTGAGAAGCGCTGTTTCCGAAGTTGTCTCGAATTTACTCCCATGTTTTCATGCCTGTTTGCAGTATTTGTGTATTTAGATCTGACTGTGAATATGTAATAATGGGCTTGGGGGTTCTTCCTTGATGCAGAGTGCAGTGTTAAAATAGGTACAGAGGGTAAAAATTTAAGAAAGCTGGATTGTTTGCAGCAATGGCAGCTCTCTCCTATTGTAAACACATACACTGGTGTCTCTCAAACTCCAGGGTCACAAGGTTGTGGAGGTCAGCTCAGTTATTCTAACTTCTCTGCTCGTGGCCATTCATAAACCTAATGATCTCTGCCAGTCAGTAATGATTAACACAAAACATCCAGTCACTGTTGCGGCAAAAAAAAAAAAAAACAGGCATCGTAATCGCCCGTTTCTTTTGGTTCTTGCCTTGAGGTCTTCTCTGCAGTCTGACAAGATGCTGCCTGCACTACACTTCTTAGTTTCTCTTTGTCTATCTTCTCCACCATCTTCATCTTCTCATCTTCTCTGCTCCACGTTGCTGTCTCTCGGTGTAATTGTGCCCGTGGGTGGTGGTATGTGAAGCTGTCCGATGCCTTTTGTCTTCTGCTGGTTCGCCGCCTTTGAAGAAAAGTCAGGAAGTGACCCGGGCTAATGAGTTGAACTTTGGGCTTTCTGCTCCTGTCTCCGTAAGACGAGGCTGGTCGGAGGATGAAAAGAGACGCAGTGTTTTTATTCGCGCAGAGAAAGTGGCAAGGGGGAAAATGTGATCCAGCTTGCTAATTAGGAGGCAGGGAGGAGTGTTGGGCTTTGAATGTGAGGTGAAAAATGTGTCTACGTCGTCGGACACTTTCAATGTTCCAAACACATGTAAACACCCAGAGTCACACTCTTCCACTCTCTGTTTCTACCTATACACACGTCTCACGTAAACACACACTCATGTACAGCTACATGCTCGGGGCGTCTGCAGCTGTGTTTAGCTATCAGTGTCTCTGAGTTCAGTTATGTGTTTGCCAAACGAGTGGCTTATTTGATCTGGACAGACTCACAAGCGATGGAAGACAAAACATTTTCTCCTGCTGGCACGCCGACACGACTCCACGTTGCAAAAGAACACAGCTCGCGGGAAAGGTGTCCTCTTTCAGTCATAGTTTATTCACAACTCCGGTGTGATGTTGGCATGATTATTTCAGTGATGAGAAGCGACAAACTGGCCTCTACTGCACTACATCATCGTCGAGTGTGTGAGCACTGTTGTTTCTCCACCCAGACCTGCAGCAACACAGCATTACAGTGGACATTTCCTCCCCATTATGATGTTAGCCCAGCAGAGAAAATGAGCTAATTTAGGTTAGACGTTGTAACGTCTTCAGCTCAGTGCCCAAATAACCATAAGGTCTCACGCTGCGTCTCACACTCATAAAAACACATTGCTCTTGTTGCATAGGGACAAATCTTGAAAGAGCACATTTTACATCTTGGCCTCTCGTTTAAGAAACTTGCCAGTTTTCCTATGATTTTATCTCTAGCTCTCTCAATTTGTGCGTGCACGTTCTCTTTGTGGTTTGTTTTCACTGCTAAGTTACAAAAAACAATTGGTTGTTTGGTTAAATAGGCAGTAAGATTTGACCAGCAAGTAATAATCCATTTTATTTTTCTCTAGAACCATATGTGTCTACAGTCTAATATGATGGTGCTGGCAACATCCCACATCCATGTGATATCAGATTTTCCGGGGAAAATATCTAGCATCAAGGAAATTGAGTGTGTTTTTATGTGTATGCCCATCCAGGCTGCAATAAGTACTAATACTAGTACTCGTCTAGCTGAGAGGTCTAATGTTCAGCCACTTGTACAGCAAGCTGGTCCGTTTTTTCTCCAGCAGAAGCCCAGTTAACTACTTCTACAAGAAACCTAAATCCTCATTTTATCCAGTCTTATCCAGTTTCCTCCTCTCCTTCAAAGCTTCCATCTCCCAGACGTTTTTCTTCCCTTCAAAGAGGCCCGCTGACTGCCAGGTTTGGCTGGCTGGTGCCATGCCAGCTTTTCTCAGCCCGTCTAGCCCTGGTGCTGGCACCGTCAGCCAGCTGGGGTTTCTGTTGGCATCTCTTGGCAGTTAAATAGGAGACAAACACCGTCTACACTTTCTGAGATATGCACCTTTTTTATTTGTGTGAGAATAAATGTTTTGAAAAAAATCCAGAAAATCTGCCCTGACAACACACTGCATGTAAAATAGTTGTTTGGTTTGTGTCAATGCTGACTTTCCCGGTTAACATAATTAGCAACTAATGAAAATGTCGTTCATGCTTGGTATATTACTGAAGATGTCACTTATTTTAGACAGCAATAACAACATATGTGCAGTTTACAAGCTGTTTTTCACACTTTCTCACACTCCGTAGCAGCAGTGGTTTTATTTCACCGTCGCATCACAAAGTAAAATGTGCGTTAATTTATAGTGGTCTCGAGGGAAGAAATTCCTGGATCAGGTTTTCTGCAGTATTGTCTCTGGATCCGTTTCACACGATTACAGGAACATATCCTGGGTGACGCTGCATGTGCGATAGAAGAATCACAACAGCAGTAACTGCTTAGTGATTAGCTACTAAATCTGAAACAAAATACTGGCAAAATAGGACTTCAACAGCTTCCAGGTTTTAGAACATTTCCGCATAAACCGTATCTGGTGTGTTATTTGAAGTTGCATTCTGAACAATCCTTCAAGTGAAGCGCGGAGCAGCCTCGAACCTGTCTGCCAGTCAGAGGGGTACAGCTGATGATCGTGTGAAAACGTTCCGGAAACGTTAATCCGTCAGTGCTTCTTGGTGTATGTGTGAAAGGGCTCTCAGACTGATACTGAGATCTGTGGGAACAGGAGCCTGTGTGTGTGTGTGTGTGTGTGTCAATGTCAGTGTGCTTTGGTGTGCATGCAGGTAGTAGTGAGTTGGTTTTCATTCTTTTGTGATAGGGTTGAGTGATATGATGACATACTGGAGATCATGAGATAATGGAGATTTGTCAACCGGCGGTGATTTTGCTGTAGCATTCATATCAGGGGAGCTGTGCCTCTCTTGTTGCAGCTGCCAGAGAAGTCGTTCTGGTTGCATCAGAAAATGGTTCCATTGTTGAATTACCATCCACATTAACTATATCACAACATTTGAATTAATGAAGTGTATACATTTTTAAAACTAACAACTTTCACAATGAAATCTTTAGGACTTTATTGTTGTAGACAATAGAGACCTTTATTAATATCATTCTGGATAAATTCAAGTAAATATTACTTTAACAGTTCATCTTGCCTTCTTTTCCAGGCTTTTGAGACAATATTAAAATCACAATTAAAAAACCTTTCCAGTTTTTGATCACTGTGTTTTAGTTGAGCCATTTCATGGAAAACTAGTTATTTTAAATGATAATAGTTTGTACAGTACAAAAGAAAATAGGACATGATAATGCTGTTGACATATGTCAATGTATAAAATGGCATGCTGTCATTTCACCCACCCTTAGAATGTGAATATATGAATATTGTTCTCTCATTGACTGCGTTTTGATTGACCGTTAGCAGGAATGCCAAATGCAGGATTCTTTTTTGAGAGGAGCTGTCGTATGTCTCCCGCATACTTCAAAACAGGAATGCTGAGTCGCAACAGCAGCGCCACTCGTCATTTACATACCAGAAACTTGTGAACGTCCTTGGGGAACTCTCTCTCACTCTCTCTTTTGAAAGCACTCGCACTTGAGCTTCTGCACACAGCAATGATCGACTCATGAATGTGAATAGGAGAGGCTTCCGATGTTTAGACAGCATAGGAAAGAAACCTGATGCAAATTCAGTTGACAACCCCCTCCATGGGCCGGCCTGCTGTCTAAGAGCTCAGCCTGACACGTCTGTGAAACTGTGTGTGTGTGTGTGTGTGTGTGTGTGTGTGTGTGACTGTGGTTTGCTTTATTGTTAATGAATATAAACAATATATTTTTTTCTATATATTTTTGCATAGATTAGAGGTGTGTGCATATGAAGTGAATGCATGAGATTTGAGCTTTTCTACAAGCACCAATGTATCATTTAGGCTCTTTTATTAAATTTTCACTCAGTAGCTACTGTGGGTGCTCATATGATGCTGTGCTTTACTGCAGGGGGTAACACCCTGCACCCAATGGTGTGGTGTTTAATGTGGGAGGGAGAATGACACTTGCTACTCTGGGAATTCAAAATCAGCCTCTGTTGTTGTTGCTGTTGGGCTTTCCTGCAGTCTTTTCTGTGACTGTAAACCAGAGATTGAGACATCTAGTTCCTTCTTTTTCTGGAAATTAAATGTGTGCAAGCTGCACAATGCACCCAGAAAATTTGCAGTTCATGCTTCTTTAAATTATCATGCAGACAGTATGCTCGGAAACTTTGATTTTTGGGGTGTTTTGGGGGTATGTTTTCCTAGGATATCAGGGGTGGAGTAGTAGTTATTACCCCCCTGAGTGTAGTAGCCCCAGCTGGCAGTTCACTCACATGGCTCCACTTGGTTAGCTTACCAGCTTGTTAGCTGCTAGCTACCTGGGCTAGATTTAAATTGTAGCTGGATAAATGTATCATAACTACTCTAATAGGGACCGGGGCCTTTATTTAGCCTGACTGAAGAAAGGCCGGGGCCTTTAGCTGAGTCTATCTCCAGCAAATTCTCTGCTCCGTTAGCTTGATAGATAATTGCTAGCTACCACGGCTAGATATTAAATGTAGTTAGCTAGTTTTGGTCAGATGGCCACAACTTTTAATTACCTCAGCGGAAGAGTGAACTAATAAGTTTTTTCAGACGGTATATTAACAGACAAATTTAAATAATTTCTTCACATTTAGAAGTAAAATGCCTTCATTAAAAGAAATTGGATTTGTTGTTGATTCAAACTAAACAATCGATTAGTTTTACATTTAAAGACTGTAAAGACATGGCATGACTATGTTGTTTTGCTGTGATAAGGAAGATTACGCTCAATGTGAATAGCCACATCTCTGCAGGATCTTATGCACATTTCAGTGGAGAATGAAATGCTACGTTTTTATTTACTTTCCCGCTTTCTTTGTTCCTTTGCACCTCTTCCTTCTCCACATGCATCTCTTAGGCAATTCTTCTTCTGCCGACGGCGTTCTGATACAAATTGTGTGTGAGAGTTTCTCCAGTGCATCTGCATGATAGCACAGAGAAAAGGGAGATTTGTGTATGTGCGCGTATTTTATGTGTAAACTTTGGCATCGTGGTTTCCTGCCGCGACTGAGGGTCACAACTCATAAACTGTCCTCCTTCCTGTTCACCTGTGTCTCCGTGTGTGTGCGTTTGGGACAGGTCAGGCATGCCATTGGGATGAAAACGTTTTCAGTGTGTTACGTGGTATAAGCTGTTATTTGCCATTAGAGGACTCTATATGACTGTGCATGAAAGTGCTTGTCTGTGTATTTCTGTAATTTAGCCAGGCATAGGCTGATGTTTTCCTTCCTCACCACAGCTCCCAGGTTGTCTCCCTCGGTATGCCGAGTAGCCAACACAAATCCTGCATCCAGTTAATCATCTCGTGTCCTAAAGATTAATGCTTTGCTGTATGGTGCTGTGTTACGCCATGGCATGCTTTCCTCTACTCCACAGTGACATTTTATATTAGTAAAAGTCAAGTGTATTGAGAGAATTTTCTTTTGCCACCTTGGCCTGTTGGCTCTGAATCTTTGGGAGACTTCAGCATGAACCAAAGATTTGCGACGATCCGAGTTGAAACTTGCAACTACTTGCAGTGCAGTCAGTCTGCGATGTTCTGAAACCTGTCACCTGCCACCGATGCAACTAGACCAGTGTATCGTTTCTGTAGCAACAACTCTGTACTTTTGGCTTTTCTGGCAATTTTTTGGAGCAGGCGATGCCATTATCCGGCTTGAGTCAAGCTGAGACGGGCCAGTTCACGCCGCTACAGCTTTTCCTTGTGGCGTTCCAAAACGGTTTTGGAACTCTTTGTTCGGATCTGGCCTTTCAAACATTCCTGTGCAACATCCCTGTAATACATCTTACCTTCATGAGGGCTGTGATCAGTTTTTGTTGAAACTGTTGTAGAGAGGTGTTGTTCAATTTAAAATATAATAAAGCAAATACATCAATAAGGGTAGTCTAAATAGAAACTCCTCTCTCTGAAACACTTAACAAAAACGGAACATTATAACCTGCATGAAGGTAGGATTTATTTTTTATTGTATCTAATATATTTAACTATGACCACTTTCACAAACAAACCATGTTTAACACAGGACCATGAACGTGTTTCAACCCACATTTGACCCATTTCTTCCAGACTGCTGTTACTGGTTAATTCCAGGTTATTGGTGTGAACACGGGGGTCAACAGGACCAGGCTGTACTAGTTTGGCTGTATCGTATGTGTAGCATAAGCCTCTCTGCAGAGCGACCCATGCCTCTATTAATCAGTGCGTGTAAGTGCCCTGAGAATACATGAGGTAGAACAAAGCGCCCTGTCTATAGAGACCATATAACGGTGGCCAGACATGATCTCACATCGTGCTCAGAAACCTGAGAAGGAGACCACCCCGGGAACATTCCCCCCCGCCCTCTGTCCTATGTCCTTTTTCTTCTATATCTCTTTCCCATCTCCTCCATCCTTTCCTCTGTCCATTTGCTGCTGTTCTCTGCTGCTCCATCACATTAACACACATTATTTGTTCTGGCCTTTTCCTACTATTTCTATTAATACTATCCTAATTCTTCTCTTCTTCCTCAGTAACTCTGTATTCATTACTTTCCATTATTCAGGTTGCTTCTCGCCGCCTCCCTAGTTCCTGGAAAAATACAGCTTCTCTTTATTCTGAATGAAAATTACTTGTTTGTTCAGAGGAGTAATTGCACCATTTTTCTGGCACATATTCAAGTGTCTTATTTTTTTATTATGGTGACAACATTTACTGATGTATGTCTTGTGTACATATATACTGATGCTTTTAAACTGCAAGCATAAAAGCCTTACAGCCGAGTCCCCAGCTTAGGAATGTGAAGATAATCCAGGGTAGTTTGTGCAGACAGTGCAGGCGCCCCACCTGAACATCCTTCCACTTGGCTGAGAGCGGGCCTCTTTTGGCACGTTTTGAATTTATTAGCGCTGGTTGACGAGCCCTTTGCGCTGCTGCGTCTGTGATTCTCTTTCTCTGCCTTTTCTCTGACCCGGACTTGCAAGTAATCTGTCTCAGTTCTTTCACACGTTCTTTCTGGTCTTTTTGACATCTCTCAGGGGTCAGTATGACGTTTTGGCCTTGGCAGGGTGTACCACTAGGGTGTGACTGGGACTTGTGGTGCCAGAGGCTGCTGGCAGACTAGCGTTGGGCCCCGAGGTGGCTGAAGCCCAGCCCAGAGGCTCAGTGTTTGTGAAACTCTTACTAAGTTTCCGCTACTGTGCCGCCTGTTAGCTTCAGTCCGGCCGTTTGTCATCTCACTCAAAGCAACTGGTTCTGAAAGATTTTTCTTATTTTTATTTTGTGAGGAACTCCAGCTGTAAATAAAACAACCATCACAAAAATAAAGAGTGGGCACGATCCTAGCATGATTCCCTCCCCCAATTATGTCATTAGATTTGTAAATTGTCAGTCCCTGCTTTCTTTAAGAAGAAGCAAACTTGAAATATTGCGGTTCAAAATTCGTCTCAAAACCATGTATCAGTGTCAGTATGCACTGTAAACATGTCTGTGACTCCACTATAGGCCTCAAGTAATGGTTAAAGGAATGTATAGTACACTTTAGCCAAACATGATTTGCGACGGAGGTTCTTCTTTAGTTTGAACTCTCTCACCCCGATCCCCAGTCATTTACCAGCATTCTTCATGTGAAGCTGGTCATACGAATACTTCATTAGAATCTCAACTAATTGCCTTACTCCCTAGTTATGTGCAATATTTTTACATCATCAGTGACTTTTAGTGCATCACTGTACACCCCCACGGCATTTGAACTACAATCCTCCTTTGTGTTTTAGTCGCATGAACACAAAGGCACATAATTTATGGACCCTTTTAATGTGGAGAAACATTCAAAGGCCCTATAAAAGCACAGAATTTTCTCATTATCGTGCATTCCTGTGTTGAAGTTATTTGACCGCAGTGTGTGAGGTTTTGTTTTCGTCCTCTTTCACTCCTTAGATTTTATCAGCTTAATGGAGGTGCTCAGGTATGCAGCTTTGATCTGTCTCTGGAAAGTCTTCACATTGGCTCCACTTTAACAGCAAGTTGTTACTCCCATAATGCACTGCTGGCCTGGCGCTACTGCCGCTACAGACAACGTGTTGCTGCTTTCAAGTTAAAATCCCAAAAGATAAGAAATTAGAGCCATGTACGTTGTATTCCAATATAGATCATGGGTTTTCAGGTCCCTAAGATCATGAATTTTGCATAGTGCAAATTGTCAACTTTCATAAAGTTTTAGTATTTCTAATTAGGCATGTATGATTAGTGCATGGTTACTGTGGCCTGTGGCCTTGTTTTAATGACTCAACTGCTTTGACATCAAAAGGGACACTGTAAGTTAATGACCTGTACCCAATGCCTCCAACCGCGTGCACTCTATGGGGTGAGGGTGCCTGTGAGAGCATATGTAGTTTGTGCAGAAGAGAAACCTGGTTCATCACTACTTATGTATTTTCATTGTGTTTATGTCACAGAACTTTTGAGCACAATGCCTTTCTGTCAAACTTCCTTCGCTCTCCTTTCTGTACTAAATTGACACAGTTTGATGTCAAGTGCCCACAACATTCATTGTTTCAACACCCGCAGAGAGAGACAAAGGCGTAAACTGCATTTACTCCCACTCAGCTGCTGGATTGTGGCCCTGTTTACGCCTGGCATTGACATGCGTCTCGGGTGATCCGATCACAAGTGAAGAGCTTTAGGTACGTCAGTTCACACCTGGCATTAGAATGCATGTCCTCACGCATCTTGAGTGACCAATTGTGATCGGATCTCACTTCCCTGCTCTATATGCAACATGTACATCATTTCCGTTTGCAAAGACCAAGTGCATTGTTGTCTTTAGCCGGTGGGGGGCAGCAGTGTGCTTCCCGCGCCTAATCTGTCCTGTATATGAATCATCCAGTTTCCGTTGTACTGGCGGCGTGTTTCGTGTGTACTCTATTCACGACGATCCATTTGGCCTGCCATTGTGGTTTCTTCTTGTTGTTTCGCACTTTAATGTGACGCTGTTATCGCGCTAATGAATATGTACTTCAGCTTACACAGAGGACGTCAGTTGAGTAGGCGATCCTTCAGTGTGGCCCAGGCCACACATACGTACACACTGCCAAAAGAATGTGGCCATATGGGGCCCAGACCACGTTAAATGTGTCTGGGGTGCATTCACACCTGTACTCTTCCTGTCCACTTGTGATTGGATCAACCAATACGCATGTTAATGCCAGGTTGTAAACAGGGCCTTTGTCTCTCATTTGAGTCACAATGCCTTATTTTTGGACTGTAGCTAAGCCACAATTGAGATGGTTCATTGCCGTCCTTTGTCCTGAGGAGGGCTAAATGGGGCAGTACTAGACATGCTAGAAGTATGTTTCATTCCACAGTCAAGAAAGTAAAATGACTTCTAAGGTGATGTCTCTTCTTGATTTACCTATGTTTCTTTTATTTGAACACCAATGTGTGTCTAGAGTAGATGCAGAGCAGCATTTTAAACTTACACTTTCAAATGGATGACAAGGGTAGAAAAAATGACAGTGAAAGTACAAAACAAAATGTTTTTTTTAACTGGAGCAAGCTGTATGATTGCATCAACAAAAGAAATTGAGATGTATATGGGAAAACATCATGATGGATCATTTGTACCTCTGATGTCCTTGGTTTAGTCCCCTCCCCCCACTTCGTCTCAGTTTTTTACCAACCATCAGATAAAGGCTAAAACACCGGTAGAGATTCCAATTGTACGTCTTTATTCGCAGAAGCCTGGCATTGGTGTGGAGAAGTTGCTATCAAACCCACAGCTCTGCTCTCTTTCTTTTCTCGTTACTGCTCTCCTTTGACCGGCACAGCGTTTTCCACCGTTCACTTGTCCCCCCTTTTCTTCCCTTCTCCTCTCCTCCACCCTCCATTCCCTCCCTTTTTTTCTCTCACATGTGGAAAGCATTATATCCTGTCTGGTGGAGAGGGAGAGCAAACATCCCAGGCAGAGACTCTGAGCCTCTCGGGTAGGTGTAGGGGGGTGGTGGATCTGCATGGGGGTGAGACTCTCTCTCTCTCTCTCTCTCTCTCTCTCTCTCTCTCTCTCTCTCTCTCTC
>JAVQJD010101347.1:0-12312 GCA_036023655.1 Nannoperca australis
TGTAAAAAGTGCTTCCTCTAAAGTGTCTGTAACATTTCTAAGCTTGAAATAACACTTTTACACTACATTAAGAATGAGCTCATTGTGAACTGGCAATAAAACAAAACAAAACTGCAGACACAATGTAGTAAACAAGCTTGAACAACAAAAAAAGCACCTCTCAATTTAACTTCCTTGCTGTAACCTTTAACAACACTTTCAGTGATTAAACTTATTTTTTTCAAACACAACTTTTCATCAATATTATAATTACATTGCATATTCCAGTTTGCACACATTCACAATCACTGCGGTACAACTGAAATAGAACCTTAACAGTCTATTATCTGATCTTCCTTCATTTACACAGAATGCCTGGGGATCTTTGGATGGGTGTAAACACTGTGAAAGTTGGATGACCACTAGTTGACTGTATTGCAGCTTCAATTTGGGGCAAAGTGGTCCTATTGTTGCTTATTGAACAGATAACCAAACCAGATGAACCAAAACATCCCTTCCCCTTTCTCCCAGGCAACAGACTGTTTTCAGATAACGGCATCATCCAATCTGCACCTTTCATCACAAACATTAACATTTAATACAGTGATCGTGGCACTCTTTTGAAAAACCCCTTCCAAACCACAGTAAGGCTAAATGCAGGAAAAATACTTGTACCGAGCAGTAATATATTGTGATTAGTAACATTAATGACGTAAAAAATATATACTTGTAATCTTACAGCACTAGTAAATATATTAAGACATTTCTGCAACAGCATTGACTTGCTGGTATCATCAGCCCTAGGCAGAAACAGCAGAACACTGAGCTCTTTTTGAAAAAAAGAGAGATGGCACATGTTTATCATATTCACATTTTTAGAAATTGTAATTTTATGGCTCTTGCTTGGTCTCTCTTCATTATGGGATTGATTAATACAAAATACCTATTCTATCTGTGTCATTAGCCTGCTTATCTCAAGGATGATTCCAACAAGATAATGGTGCAATTTGACTATTCGGAGGCTGTCTTGATGTTATACAATAGAAATACATTTGACTCATTCATAGACTTGCTGAAATGAAAATTTCACCCAACCTCTATTGGCCTAAGCTTGGAGAGCTTATTGTATGCGGTATGCTATGCTGTTGTGTTTGTCACAGGCATATTGTCAAAGTCTTTATGATAGAATTCATATTACGAAAACCTATGAGGAGCTTAAAACCTTTACAAAAGGTTTCCTCTACTATCCCCTCGCCCACACAGGCCAGGCTTACATTGAACCAAGGGCAATCTTACACAACAAGCTAATGTGAGTAAGTAATTGAGCAAAAGATACTGCCTAAATAATGTCCTGAATTTGGGTATTTGGTAGAAAAGTATAAAGGCAAAGTAACTAGGAATCCATGGCTAATCAAATATATTGCCTACTGTATCTAAATCATGTTTTAGGGGGGAAATACTCACATCAATCTATCAAATTAGTCTTTCAGTACTTTCAGTTTGGAAATTATGGTCAGTTGAAAAGTAGTGTGGAAATTACAGTTTAGTGGCCTCAGAAAATGTTCACCCTTGAAAGTATTTGCTTGGACAATTTTCAGCTCATCATTTTTATGACTGTCAGGAAGGCAACATTAAATATCAATTAAGGCAAATGTTTTTGACGTAGTGTGTGTGTGTGTGTGTGTGTGTGTGTGTGTGTGTGTGTGTATGTACATTAATGTTACTGTGTTAGCCCATATGCAGGGTTTTCTACGCACAAAGGGATTTTACACTAATTCACCTATACATAGCAATGCATTAATGCACAAATCCTAATACCATAAGCATACTTTAGCACAGAAATGGCAAGCCAATAACACTATCATAGGCACAGTTTGTTGACACATTGTACTTGGCAGATAATAAGTATAAAATGTTAGCTAGCTACAGCTATTACATACGTTCAGGAGTCATTCAACTCCAATGCAACAATGCAACACGAGAAGAATACAACTCCCAGGTAGAAAGCTTGCTCATTAGGGTTCAGTTTGAGTGATGGATTATGAGTGCTGGTTGTAAAGGTGAGGCTTGGTTGCTGTTACAGGATGAAAGGCAATATCTGGTTTCTCTGAACTGCTGGGTGTTTGCTTTTGTCCTTTCCCTTTTGCTAAAATAACTATATCAACGTGCCCTTGAGCAAGGCACTTGGTGGTGCTCAGTGTACTACAGAATGGTTTGTACTGAGCAGCTCCCAGCTGTGAATGCATCTAAATAACCTCTTCCTCTTACTATAAGAAATGCTGTCCAGCGCTGTACATGACATGTTCTCAGTATGCACGTCAGAATATTATGAAAATAAATTAAAACAATTCCATGCTGGGACATATATAATCATTTTGTAATATGCAAAGCATTCCAGGAATTAGTTTATGATGACATTCAATTTCCCTTTTATTCTTTACTTCTACTTCAGTTAGTGATTTCCTTTTCCCAGAATGCCTTTCAATATCCCCCAAAAGAAGGAAGTAGTGTAGTATTAGTGTATGTAGGGGTTCTTCTTCTTTTGTTTGTTTCTTCTATTAAACTATATTGTGGCTCTAAAGAAAAACACATCTTGACATAAAATGATCTACATTTGGCCACCTATTCACAAACATATGAACATCATATCATTGAACAAAATGAAGCCAGAAATGCAAGCTAAAACTGCATAGTTGGGTTTTCAACTGTATTTTAGGGTGTACATTTTTTCCTTTAGCTAATGCATTTTTGTATAAAAATATATCTCTAGTGAAGTACTGATAATATGACATGATGAGATAAGAATTTTAAGAATATAAAATAAGCCACAATTGAGCGGGAAAACACCTCTGCCAGCAAGCGGTATCGACAACAGCAATGACTTCTTAGTGTGGTGTGAAAAGCATGACTAGAATGTGCTTGTCTTTTCCCCAATCAATCATACACATGACATCTCTTTACGAGAGTAAGACTTTAGACTTAATAACTATCTCATTGCTCTAAATACAATTAGCCAGAGATGTAATGTGATCCAAGGCAGTTTAGCAGTGAGCTAATGCTTTCTGACTCATTAAAGTCAGTCTCAGCCTATTTTCTGTGTGTCTCTTGTGCATGCATGACAACAAAGAGAGTAAACTGTGCATTTGGTTTGTGATATTTACTTTTGGCTGCCTCTGCATCAAATTAATTGATGTAGCAGGTCAAGAGTCAAAAATACAGCTTGTAGCTTTTCATGTCTCCCTTTCAGCATCCTCTGAAAACAAACTCTCGCCACACTCCCACTCTCATCCAAACTGTGTGCTGCGAGTTTTTTGGTTTCCAGCAGGAATCAGGTAGAAACAGGCTTCTGTGACCTCGGCGACTTCCCGGTCAGTTAACCTCAGACCTAAAGCCCAAATGGCACTGTCATTTCACGGCGAAAGGTTCCCCAGCAGGTCTGGGGTGATGTAACCTATGGGCATAGCAGGTAGGGCCTTGAGGGGGTGCTGTGGCAGGCAGGGAGGGGGGGACTGACGGGGGGGCGGGTTGAGAAGCAGACTGTGCTGACTGTCCACCTCCTGTACCACTGTATAGTCTGCAACAGGGGCAAAGAACTGGGATTGGGGAGAGTCAGGAAGAATGTAAGGAGATTGATTATCCTCGGCTGTGGCTGCAGGTTTGGTCTCCACTTGCTGAGGGTGTATGGTTTGATACCCCTCGCCAGGCATGGGGGAGCTAGGCGGAGTGCTGATCTGCCGGGCGTTGCTCTCTGTGGTGTAGCCGCTTCCTTCAGGATCCACTACCAGCAGCTGAAACTGCAGCTCCTTCTGCTTGTTGTCCACACTGTCCTCGCTGCTTTTGTGCTCTTTTCCCATCTTCTGGGTTTCCTCCTCTGTGGCTGAGGTGCTTTCCTGGATTCTGAGCTGCTGGCCAGGAGACAGCACCACGCCTCCGGAGGGCATCACATTGCTGACCTGAGCATAGAAGTCCGTGTTGACCCAAGTCTGCGGCCCCCCAGTTTGGGTTTGGACTAGGGGCCTCTCGCCTCTCTCTGGGGCTGGGGCGCTTTCTACAACATCGAAGGAGGCTTCTCCGTCCTCGGTTTGGCCTGGCAGCAGGGTGGTCATCAGCATTAGGGTGTCTTGGTCGGACAGATCTGGGTCATAACAGCTGGCCCGGCCTGAGTCATCATCAGGGAAGCTGGGGGAGAGGGAAACAGGTGGAAACACAGGAAAAGAAAAGAGATGAAATTCATATTTTCAGAACCATCTGGCACCATGAAAACACGGCATTTACATGTGAAGAATCTGTGCAGTACCTGACGGCGTTGGAGCACCCTATGTTCATGTGGAAGCCCACAGGTTGGGGCAGACCCAGGAGCCTCTGTGTGTCTGAGCCCTGGTTGTCGTCCTTCTCTTCGGTATCTGCATCCTCAGCATCCACCTCGATGAACTCCACCCACGGCTCGTCTTGGTAGAAATCCAGTGCATAAGTGGGAAGGCCAACCATACCTCCACCACTCAGGATAAAATTCAGCTCATCCAGCTTCCCCTTCTGCATGTGCACAAATATGTATGTAAGTGTGTATGGCAATCAGGATGCACAAAGTCACTTTTTTCTATTCTCTACACAGCAGCGTGACTTATGTGCTGGTTCAGTCAATAATAATCCTGATATCAGAAATAGCAGGATTATTATTTTATTCCTATCAGGACATTTTTTCCCCTGAGGTCCAGGGGTAAGGTTGTTTTGTAAAGAGCAAACATGCTGCCTGTTGAATGCATCCCACATCATCTGGCAATACACCCACAACACAATGCAGAACCAAGACCCTCTTCACACCTTATTATCCCTCAGTGATCCTCCTGTCCTTGTTTACTTACACAAAACAAGAGTGCCTGTTTGCTTTTAAATTATTTATGGACATTTTTGTTTGTTTGTCTGTTTATTTGATAGTTGACACGGGTGATAAACAGGCCATTATTGGGAGAGGGACAGTGGGTGTTGCGATGATTATATGGCCTTGTGGGCCTCCGCCAACTGAGCCACATGGATACCGAGCAGTGTCTGTTTTTAATCAAAATTACAATGAAAATGTAATTAAAAAAAAATGTGGTTACACAACACTTTATATAATCACTTTACTGAATAAACAATGCACAATTCCATGTGTTGTCTGCGTGAATTACTGATGTTTACAATTTCAAATTCTGTGCATATACAATAAAATACATTACGTATTAAGAGTCTGACTGGTATTGGAATTATGAAAGTAAAAACAAATCTGATTAGAAAACTTAAGCCGATATTTGTTTAGTAAAAAAACAACAAAACATAAGCTGACTTATTAAAGAATTGTAATACTAAGTAGGATACTTTACAGTTTAAAAATAAACTTGTGGAACTATGTAATGGTGACACTGTTTTGAATTATTATAAACATACAGGATTTTGGCATCTTTAGTTCTGTAATTTCTTGTTACATATTGGCCAACATACGTGCATCATATGTACGCGGATAACAGCATAACTGTGTCAAGCTAAGACCAGCTTTGCCAGTGTATAGGTTGGGGTCCACTATATAGGTTTACATGAGAAAAATCACAGACAAGGCAGAATAACAACATAAATGTACCTTTAACAGCTCTGGATCGATGCCTTTAATTTTTGGAGCAGGAACCGGTGGCAACAGAATCATCATTAATCTGCAACGGCAGAGAGAGGAGGAGGACATGATGGAGATAATATATTCAGAGGTGTCAGAATTTGTGTGTGGCATTGCATATGAGGCCACAATCTGCTGCTGATTTTGCAAACGCTGTTACTGCACTCGATAATGCAGTAGAGGTTGAATATGTTTTATACACTATTGGTATACATGCATGAAAGAGTAGGAGAGGCTGTTCCTACCTGTGCTGCTGAGAGATGACAATTAGCATGATGAGTATGAGGATGCCCACAACCCCGAAAACAAAAACCAGTGTGAGCGGGAAAGTAGACTCTAAAAGGCAAGATGAAACAGAACCCATCATCATCACCACAACTACAATGTTTCTAGTTGTTCAAGGTGGTGCACTCTGTCTGACCTAAACAAAGCAACAGGCAATCCGTATTTATTTCATCTTACCTTTGCTGTTAATCTCAGTCACTTGAATGAAGATGGAGTCGCTGAACTCTCCAAACTTAGTGAAGGCCGGCATCCTGCAGCGGATGTGCACTTCGTACTCTTTTCCTATTTGCAGGCCATAGATTGTCTGCTGGGTGTGCGGCTGTATCTCCAACTGAAAAAGAAATCCATACAAAAAAAAGATTTAGTGTTTTAATTCATCTGAAAAAAGCTTCAGCTTTTGTACAACTGAAGCTGACTCAAGCTAAACAGGGTGTCAAGAGGCAAAGTAAGTTTATTTTTGGCGCCTGTAACAGAGACCTTTCTAAAGTTGCATTTCAGATACATTAGGTGGAGGACATACTGTCATAATGGAGGGCTCTAAAACTGTTTTCAAGGCTGCATTTGTCAGACTGGCCAGGCAATAATGAATATGAGCCTGTTCAAGGTTCCATGGCCTCTGACCTACAGATCCCTCCCTCCACTTCCTTCAGAGAGGCTGTGTTTTCCCAGAGGGTCTTGCTCTGGCTTCCACTGCCTTGCCAACAAAGCTACACTGCATTTTACCCACAAGAGTCCATGGGGGAGGGGAAAGGAAACATGACACTGTGCCTGTATGACCTATCTACAATTTACTTTAAAGGGGGTGCATGAGTGTGAGCTTGTGCATGTACACAGAGGCGGTTTGTGAAGTTTTAAAGTGTGTGTTTACATATGTCAAGACATATAACTGTGTGCGTGTGCACAAAAGCAAAGGGCGAAGAGAGAGAATTTAAGAGCAAGTAAAAGAGAGAAGACTTACTGCTTCCCAGTTTGTGGTATTTCTCTCTCTGTACTGGATCTCGTACTCAACGCGCATCCAGCCAACCCCAATGTCTGCAGAGGGTGGTGGGTCCCAGTTGACCATGACATCATAACTTACACCGGAGGGACTTATATTTAGGAGGGTCCAGTTTAGACACACTGGTGGGTCAGGATGCACTGCAAGGGAAAGGGCAAAAGCTCAGTTTTAACAGAATTAAAACCCAATGTATATCATTAAACATACTAAATTTATTGATGGCCTTGAATGCACTAGATGAACTAGTAAATAATTATAGTTTATCAAACTACTCTATACTGTATGTTCTTTAAGTCATGGATGAAACCTATACTGTACTATACTACATATACACATACAAGTGCCGTAAGTTAAGGTACAGAACTACAAGTTTTGCTAGTCAAATTTTAAAATCAAACTGGTTCTTTATGGTTTAAAATTGATCAAATCAAATAAATAAAACAAAGATGCAACGTTCATTACCATGCTAAAGTGTTCAGTGAAATAAACAACACTTACGACTATGCTAGCCTTACCAGTAACCTATTTTTATGCTCTGGACATGCACAATAGCGCATAAATGGACAAACCAACCATTAAATTGGTTAAGACGACAACATCTAAATGTTATGAAAAAAACATGCTGGTTATCAATGTGCACACATGAGCAGAGCTAATAAACAAAGGTTTCTTCGTGGAAAATATATCAGAAAACATGACATTGCCATGTGCTCTTACGGTATATCAGCATCTTCTAGAGTCCGTCAGAACATCTAATGTGTAAACACTGGCTATCTGACACTTGCTGTGATATTGACAAGCATGTGACATTTGCTGGTTTAGCTGATATGGAGCGGCAAGTATAATTTCGTGGAAACCTTTGTGGCGGTTTATCATGTCTGAATAAATTTACTCAGCAATCTGTAAAAAATCCTCTATTATCACTCCTGCTCCTTCTACGCGTGGAGGAAAAAAGAATTGTGCTAGAAAGAAAGTTAGCTGGAAATGCAATGTAAAATCCCCCTAATTCAATGGACATATTGCAAAATCAGGACATTTGCACAAATGTTTGATACTAACCAATATTCTCCACAGTGAAACAGTCATCCTCATTGAAATAGGTGATGTTTTGGCTGCGGAGCTGCATGCAGTAGGGGACCCAAATGGATGTGTGGTTTACATCGAAGAAGCACTCCCTATTTGAATGGATGTACTCTGGACACTCTTTCCATTCACTGTTGGGCAAGCTGAAGAGGGGAAACAATGAAGGAAGAAAGAGAATCAGAAGCAAAGGAGGAAATTCTTGTAACTTCCAATGGAACTCACATGTGTAAACACAGATACACAAATGCTCCACATGCAAAACAATGACTTCAACTTCTCCTGGTAATGTAGGTACTGTGGCTATCACACTCACTCTTTCTTAAGGTAGAAGACTCTGAGTGCTCCAGGGGAGGACAGGTTGGGGAAGCTGCCTGGGTTCCACCAACACCGGAATGTGACCTGATCCCTCGATCTGCAATCTGTGAAATGAGGTTCAAGGGGAGCTGAAAGCCAGCGAGAGAAATACAAAGAAAGGTAAGGATCAGAGACATAACAAGCATAAGAACTGCATTAGGATGATCAATCACCTCTAATCGACGTCTATCAACCCCATGGGGGTTTAGATTTATCAGTGCAACAATACTGATAAAGCCCAAGCCCCCAATATCGAGTTAGCAAGCTGCAATTCAATCTAAAATGTAAGGTAAGAGGGAGGAAACATGCTGCAATGCAGAAAAATATAACAACATCAAGTTCACCACCCATTCTAATAGATTGTGTGATTGTCAATAAAATGCCCTAGTTGTGATCTTCAGTGTGTGTAATCCTTACATTGCATTTGCATCACATATTTTCAGTGATGGAGGCTATGATCTACATGACTTTTGATATCTGTAAACTTGTGTCAGTAGGAAAACAACTTGTTTAAAGAAGGAATTACGTTTGCATCAAGTTTCAGGCACCGTTGCCTTTAAAACCTTTAGATCTCTCCACACAGACCATTTCTCCTCTTTCCCAGCCTGAGGCCCTGACTCAGCCCTTTCCACCTCTCCCTCGGCACCCTGTCACTCCTCATCACCAATCCCCCGCCACCTCCCTCTGCTGTCAGAAGCCAGTTTCTCATCCAACTGAGAGTCCCAGGGTTTGGTGCAATCATAAATAAGAAACTGAAGGAATTATTGATTTCTGGTCTACCCTCTAGCCTACAGTGCTGGCTGCGGCATAAATCACAGACCCAGAACATAAACATGCTTAACAACACAGGGCAAGGAATTAAAGACAGACCAGCGCAATACTCTGAAAATGCAGCAGCGTACTATCATATGATAGTTTATAAACATTAAACAAGAATTATTTCCAAATAGACTCACTGAATGCTGCTAAATCTTACTTAAAAAAAGATGAAACACTACGCTACCAGCATGTGCATGCATACAACATTACATACACAGATACGTCAGCATGCATCCCTAGTTAACATAACCACACTTATAACCACAGATACCACCACAACAACAAAAACAAGCCCAACTTCAGGCAGGCCAGACTGCAAATACTCATCATTTATTCACAGAAAATATACATCATTACTTTGCTTCATTTTCTAGTTGATGCCAGTGTAACCTCACAATTCATTGCATTCCTACGCCGTTGTGCGCTCAACTCTCCCTCCCTCTTTCCCACCTTCCCTCCCTTCATGTTCTGCACACTGTCATGGTTTCCAGAGCTTTGCTCTTTCAGCTGGGCCTCCCTCCCCCATCCAACAAATTCCAGCTGCCACCATCAAAGAGCTTTCTGCAGACACTTGATGCAAAGAATAGTTTAGGACTACAGCAGGACAGATTACATATAAAGTTAAATAACATTTTGAGAAAAAAGCAATTCATATAATTTCGTTCCTATTATACAATGTTATTTATTCATTTTTATACTTGATTTCAAATGATTTGCTGCTTTAAACTGTTTCTCCTATGTCATTATTTACATAATAAGACATGTTTAAATGTCGTGGAGAAGACTTGAAAGCACACAGACAAGAGTGTTTGGAAAGTCTATCTTTCCATAAAGAATGGGGCTCTGCTGGTTAAGATCAGAAGGTACTACCATTTTTTAAAAACTTTTTTAGTTGCATTTTTAGAACAGGGCTCTAGATGGTAGTCGAATCTGAAGTGTGTCAGAGGTGAACGGCATTTTCAGTGTCTCTCTTTCTCACTCCTTTGCTGACAGTCACACTATAATAAAAACGATTTAAAAAATAGCAAAAAAGGAACTATTCAAGTTGTAACTTGCTCACAAGCCAGGAGGCAACGTCTTGACAGCTAGATGTTGGTTACCTGAATCAGTTATTGCAGAGCCATACTCCTTTTTTTTATACGTACTAATATATAACCAGTTTCACTGATGACTATATCCTGCCTGTACCTGCCAGCTGCCATTAAATGAACAGCCTTTGACTGGAAGAAGAAACCTAATTTTGTGTGTGTGTGTTTATGTCGGTCCTTGTGGGCTGTGTGTGCAGCTCAGACTGAAAAAACAGCTCTTAGCTTCACATCCTGTCTTCATCAGTCCATATAGAGGAGCTAGGAAACCACTTATCCACCTCGATGTCAGCTTTAGCCATTAAGGTTTAAAATCCACTAAAAAGCCTAAATAAAGCACTCTTCTCCCAGCCCTTGCACCAGCTGGCAAACAGCACTAAAAAGACGGTGAAACAGGTGTGTAACCAGGCTTTATCAGTTAACCTATTGTGAATTGCTTGATTGTCATGAGGAGTGCAAGGGGAATGAGGCTATGATGCAACACCAGCAAAACTGCAAGCCAACATGAGATGATTTTTGCTGCAAAATGCCATTGAGAAGAAAATGTATGTCATTTATTGACAAATATTAGATGATATATTTCCCTTGATGAAAACATTATGTTTTTAAATATAAATTGGAGCATGATGTCACATTTATTTTAAACAGCTCTAGACATGAGAGATGCAAATATAGTTTCTTATTGTAGGGCTCTGTTGATATGTAGAAATGTCAGTCTCTGGAGGCGATTCATTATCTGTCCCAGCTATCAGTCGGTACGGTGTACCCCAGGGTTTGATTCTGGGTCCGTTACTGTTCTCTTTATGTATGCTACCACTAGGAACAATTACGGTCAGGTACAAAATCAATTTGAACTGCTATGCAGGTGGAACTTAAATATGTGCTTCACTAATATTTAGCAACCAAGCTGAGCACGTTGACAAAAATACTATTAAATTATATTATATTAAATGTTGGTTGACACACAACATTCAGAATCTTCATGAAAATATAAAACTATAAATCAGACCACTCACACTAGAAATCTGTGTGATTATTTGAGAGTGCATTCACTTCTCACAGACATAAACCCAGCTGTACATTTTTTGCACACATAGAAACATGGAATTGCATCTACAATTAGGCACTTCCTACCCTTATCTAACATGGAAACGGTTCTGGTACACTAATCACAGACTTGACCACTGCAACTCTTGACTATGCATTTTGTAATTTCTGGTAGACTGGTTAGATTTCCCATCTACAATTAGTGCGGAATGCTGCTGTTGGGGTGCTGTCTGGATGTAGAGAAAATATTTTACATGTGTGCTGTAAAGCACTTTGGCACAAATCTGTTTCTTTTTTTAAAGCATTAAATAAATTAACTTGATCATCTATTATTTTGGGACTGCATGTGCAGTGTGTGCACAGGGAGTGTTTTTATTTGTTTCATACTTATGCTACCATACTGTCAGAAATTACACATATAAAATCAGAAAACACACAGACAGCCACACAAAGACCATCTATTGTGGTAATTGATTGGATTGCACTATACTTAAAAAACACACATGGCAGTTGAACGGTAGAACCTGTTGTCCCCTGTCACTTCACTCACATAACTCATACTCTGTTCTCCACTTACAGCATTAACAAATTACAAGACATTCAAAGCTTTTCAAAGATTTTCTGCTACAAGACTCAATTTATCCCAAACAGAGTAAAACATAAAACACAGGGTAACACACAGGGAAGGGTAAAGCTATCACATAAAGTGATAATTTCAGTACAATTGTATATTTTAAGATGCTATTTTAGCTATTTTGCTAAAGCCAATATCCCCATGTCTCTAGACTAAGCAGGCACTGCTTTTGAACAGTTAAGTAAACTTATTTGGTACAATATTATTTGGAGTAAAAGTTCCTGTAAGTCAGTGCATGCCAAGTCCTACATTATATCTCTGCACCACAGCGCACACACACACACACACACACACACACACACACACACACACACACACACACACACACACACACACACACACACACACACACACACACACACACACACACACACACACACACACA